>JANHAO010018969.1:0-13406 GCA_026873985.1 Saraca asoca
CTTCACTCTAGATTTGATTTAGGATGCTTTGAGACCTCAAACTGGTGGGTCTATGGGAGTTTGCTTAGCCAAAGGGGAGAAGAAATTTTTTGAAAATCTCAGCCCTTTGCTACCCCTTAAGCCAAGCAAACCTAACAGGACCCCATACTCTTATTGGAAGAAGCATCCTTCATGGCTTCCTTGAAGCCCTTTATGGTCTCAAGAGCATCCCTACTAAAAAAGGAGAAGTTCATCTTTAGGTGTTACTCCCACAAAGTGTATAAGAAGGAGGTAGAGGTTTTAGATTTTGCATTTTCCTCTGCTTTCGCAACTAGGACAGCAGTCTCTGCCTTAACCTAAGTGACCTATTCTTTTCCCAAAGAAACTTCATCCCTGGCCACCTCATACTTCTTCTCAATAGCCTCAACTCATTGCACTGTTGTATCCATTTTACCCTTTACGCATGTTAGCTCATCAACTACTTTATTGAGTTCTGATGTAAGGCTGGATATGATAGCCTCACGATTTGCCACCTCGTAAGATAGAGCTTCCTCGACTTCTTTTCTAGCAACCTAGGTGTTTCTTGTTCTATCTTTTAGCTTAACACCTCACTAGTCGTAGTGGCCGGGTCACCTTTAAGTTTTTCCTTCCCCTCTTCCCAAGCTAGGAGCCTATCCCTCAGCTTTATTACTCCCAACATGCTCTAAAAAATCAAATGGTCAAGTTAGATTACAAGGAGGCAAAAGAACCAAGGTGAAAGGACTTTACTTACTAATAACCCATGACGAGTTACATAGCCCATTAATCCCTCATCCGAGAACTCCTTCGACTCCGATGCTCTAGTGTGGAGCCCTAGGATCAGCTCCACATTCTTCTGGAAGAAGTTGTAATACTTCTATGTCTTTGGGCCAAGGCTTCCAGGTTGCTCTTTAGTCTCAACCTCAATTGCCACCTATTCTAAAGTAGCAACAACTTTCTTCCCCTTGTCCACTTTTTGCTTTTTGGCAGGGGGCTCAGATGGGGATGCGATCTCGACTGCCTTGACCACCTTAAGATGTGAGGTGGGAACCAGTACTTGCGAGGATGCTACTACCAAAGCCAGAAAAGATTAACTTGCAACAATAGGGGTTATAGTAGCATCAAGAGCCATGGCCACATCATGGTCAGCAGACTAACCAGAATGAAGGGTTGGTGGCCTTCAAAGGACAAGCTTCACCATGTTTTCGTAATCTTGAAAGTTTGTTAGACTAATCTCCCTAATTTGGCGAGCTCCAATCTCTTTGGTGAGCTCGATGTTTAAAGCTAGAGCAGGCTTGTGTAAACGTAAGAGATTCTTATAAAATTAGAGGTCATTTTTTAGATCATTCACAACAGTGAACTAGCCTAACACTTCAACCTCCTCAACCCCAAGTGTTGGTTTCTCCTTGCCAACCCCATCTGTAAAATGAAATAGAATGTCACAAAAAATATAATAAGTACATGAATTCATGAAAGCTCGCATGTCCTTAGCTTGCTTACTAGGAGTAAGGACAAAACTGAAGTTATGAAGATGATGCAAAGATAGGCAAGAAATGTAAAACCAGTGGGTCTTGTAGTTCCCCACATTAAATTTGCCCTTAGCGTCACCCTGCAGCAAAATTCTCTTATACTCAATCTGGCGAGTTGAGAGATAATATAACCCATCTCCATGACCTGTGCCCTTAATGCTATAAAGATAGCAAAAAACCCTTCCAGAAGGTGGAGGGAGATTATCCCTAAGGTAAACTAGTGTAAAGGAGGTGAGCTAGGAGTAAGAATTTGGTGTGAGTTGGAAAGGGCAGAGTTTCAATTTATTCAACAGATTAACAATATAGGGATGAATTGGGAACCTAAGCCCGGCAGTGAGATGGTGGGTGCTAATAGCAACAAATCCTGAAGGAGGATAAGCTGCGTGGTCATCAGTGGCAGGTGCCATGATGCAGCAGCCTTTGGGGAACCAGTATGATTTAACAATGCTCTTAAGTTTATTGAGCTTGATGGTCGAAGAGTAGTGATTAAACACCATGCTAGCTGGAGACCTTTCACTCCTAGCAATTTGCTGCCCCTCAGTAAGGTTAGGACAAGCAGAAAACCTCTCAGTGACCTCACCATTCCCAGAGATCGCTTCCTCTATGGAATGCATTAACTCTTCACTTTGGGCTAGGGAGTTAGAATCATCAGCACTCCCCACTTGGTGACCTCGGCATCTATGAGCTACCATCTACATAGAAGGAGGAATAGTCAAGTTGCTTCAAGCAGACCGTACCTAAAAGCTAAAACTTCTATCTGCTAGACAAGGAATTTCCTATGCAGTAAGTCATGCATGCCTCATCACCCCATCTAAAATAGACCACTCAAAATAGAGGGCTTAATTAATGAGCCCGTTAGGTCACTAAACCTGGGAAATAAGTAGAAAGCTAGACTCTACAATCTGTGACCTTAAACTACAAGCATTTTATCAAACAGATGGCATGCTAGTTTCCACAAACAATAAAAGGAGTGGAGACAAGCATACAACAGAATCAATCGACACACAAAAAGTCCTAGTAACTAACAAGCACACATCGAACTCTCTAAGCAACAAAGTATCAGAGATCCACAGAAGCAAGACACTAGTGGAAAGAAGAAGCTTAGAATTAAAGAAGTGTTAAAACTTATTGTATAAATGAAGCGAGATAAATTATGAACAAAATGATCAATCTCCAGTAACTAGAATCCAAAGATTTCTATTGCAAAGTGGGTGAAGCAGAAAAGGTGAAGAATCGTGGTAGCTATCTGAGAGCTTGAGAAGCAAGTGAGAAGCAGAAGTGTTGGTTTTCAAAAGTGAGAGGGAAAAGAGTGTTTTTCTCACATTATAAACTCAGTCTGCCTCACCATTAGATCTAGAGACTAATCAACTGCTCTCGATCTAACAGTCTAGTGAATAGCAAGGCTCAGTCATTGCCACATTGACGGTTATGGAAAAATACACTCAATAAATGCAGTAACGATAGTATAGGCTAGCAATGGGACAAAAGTTTAAATGACAACATGGAAGGTCGTAGTGGCCAGCTTTTACTAGTGAACTACAGCTTCTAGTCCACATATTGCACTAAGAGCTAGGGGCTAATGTTATAGGTATTTTTGAAACCACACAAATGGGTTGATAAAAGCTTAATGGATATGCCCAACTAATAAAGGCCTAGCTCAACTAGGATTGAGGTCACAGGAACAAGGCACCGGGTCACCAAAGGTGAACTTAGGTCACTAGCCAACAAGAGCCAAAGTAGTAACCTCAGGTCATTAAGGACAAGGTCTAACCTGCTGCTCAAAGCATGCCCTCCTAGCCATCAATTCAGAGAAGACTGTTCAATTACTTATTTAATAGGAATTCGTTATTAACCATTATATTCAATTTATGATTCATTTCCGTTATAGAATATATTGTAACACCCCGACTACTATAAAAAAGGGGTTGAAATCATTGTAATGGGGGATGAACAATAAGATATTGTTACTCTACAAAATATGCAAAGAAATAATATAATCGTAGACGTAAGTATTGTATTCGGCTAAACCACATTAAAAATCTCCTGGTGTCTCCCTGTTCTCTCTCTCTCTCTCTTACACTCTATTTATAGTTTGGGGTTACCAAACTTTTGGGTCAACTAGATTTTGCCATCAACAATATGGAAGTCATAAAATAATATTTTATATTTATGCAAGTGTTAAAGAAAATAATAGATCCTCCATCTAGTAGAAATAAAATGTAAATAGCTGTGTAAAATAGATCATAGATTATTATAACAGATGATATATGGGTTGTTTATTTGACAGTTATAAATATGATTTTGACTATACTTTCTTTAGTCAATCTCTTAATTTTTCTTGTTCTATAGTGTATTCACATAATGATTAATGATGTCTATTTTTTTATGTATTATATTACATATTTTCAAGTTATGAGTTCTTATGATATTATTTATGTCTAAGTAAAATTGAAATTATTTTACAATATTTTATTGAACCTAATGGTTTGGAAAAGAAAAAGGCGAATATCTATATTATAAGTATCTCATACTTTTCTAATTATTAATTATTGATATATAAATTATAAAATTTATAAAGACTATTTAGTTTATTGAAATTCTTGACTCAAATTTAATTAATTTTTTTCTTTACGATCTAATATTTTCATGAAATGAGTTATATGAGGGATTAGATATATATATATATATATATATATATATGAGATTTCTAAATCAAAGGTTCTTTGAAGATTTAGTAACAAACTAAGACTCGAATTAGAAGTGAGAAAATTTAAGTTCTTCTATCTCTTATTATTTTTCATATTGAATATTCACTACTTTTGACATTATATATTCTTCTCTTTTTACCATGTTTTTGTTAATCTTTATGAAAAAAATATTATATTATTTTCATGTTTCAAATATGCTCTTGAAGTAGTAATATCAAAGAAAAATAAATTTCAAAATATTTTGAATTACTTTCATATCTCATTGGCCATGAAGTACCAATAAGAAAGGGTTTAAAATATTCTATTATTTTGTTTTGTGGTCATATAAAGATATTGATTAAAATCAAACTATTCCTAAAAGCTTATAATCCATTCCCTAAAGTGAATGTGATAGCATATGAAGAAATTTTGATGCTCAGTTTCATAAAGTAAATGTCTTGTTTATATAAAATTTTGATATCGCATAGCTTGAGGTTAATATGATAGTTTATAAAGATTTTGATATTCCATTATCAAAAGTAAATAGGTAGCATATTTTTATATACTAATCCTTGGAGTGACTGTAATGGGATATAAAGAGTTTTACTCTAAATAAGACTCAAATAAGTATTGCAATTAAAATTGTTATAATTGTACATCTTACCACCTAAAGTGGAAAGATGATGAAAAGAAATTATGAGAATTGCTCATGTACATGTTGTAAGTTGAGAAATTTTATTGAAATTTATGTTTTCCCACATTGGGTGCAATATTTCTTATATTTTGATTTAATCAATATACTTTATGCAATATAAACATAATTGAGACAAAGTTATAGTAGACCAAAAGGTCATATATTTGCTTGGCATGATTGCTTAGGCCATTCTAGGACAATATTGATGTGAAATATAATTTAGATTCACATAATTATCTATTGGAGAACCAGAAGTTTCTTCAATCTAATGAATCTAATGAATTACTTGTTTTCAAAGCTAAGTACTTATTAAGTTATTACTAGTTAAAGTTATGAAATATCATGTTTTCTATACCATGTGGACCATTAAAATATTTATGATTTTACTATATGCAAATAGTAGATAATCACATATGTTCATTATCAACTTGCAACTTGGAGTTTGCAAAGTTGTTTGCTCAAGGAATTTAATTAAGAGCATAATTTTCATATTATTAGATTAAGATAATATGTCAAGAAAAAGTTGGTAATTTTGCATCATGAATGTTAAATATGTGTTAATTAGAATATTGTTGAACATCCTGAAGCATGTTCATATATTAAATAATTTAGCAAAATAATTATTTAGTTCCTTAAATTATTAACTATATCATTCTTTAAAGAGAATAAGAATTCCTATTTCAAATTATGGGACATACTACTTTACATGTTATCTACTTGTATGCATCAAGCCAATAAATTATAATTCTCCCCTATAATTGGCTTTGGTTAGAGCTAAAATTTTTATATAGAGAATTTTGAATTTACAATATATTTTTTATCACTCCATCACCATGCACAAAGGTAAGCCTTCATAAGAAGCCTAAGAATATATAAGTATGGGTATGTATTTTATATTCCTAATATTATGGGGAGAAAATATGCAGCTATAGAAATAATACAATCATCTTGATCCTCACATAAAGTAATATAAGCTTGAAGTTCAAAAGATCATTGATTTACAAAATATAGGAAATTAATTGCCAGATAGATTATTGACCCAAAAAGAATAAGTAAATGAGTATAAAACATGTCTGAAGCATGATATACCAATTGGTTCTAAATACAAAAGTCCTAAAAAAAAGAAGAAGGAGAAAATGAACAAACTGGCCTTAATGAGAAGTTAAATACTCTTGAAAAGACTTAAGACATAATTAGTAACAAACTTCTTGAAGAAGTTCACATACCTGGAATTCGTAAAACTAGATATCTTAGTTGATTATGTCTCTAATGTGAAAGATGCAACCAAGAGGGAAATAGTTGTTGATAACATTTTTCATACAAAATAACATTATATATTATGAAAAATAATGAGGATCTTGAATTCATGATACATGATTATTGGCCAAAAAGAAAAGACAAAAGACAAAATTTAGACATAAATGTAAAATTTTAAATTTACTTGCAAAGTGAAGAAACACCCAAAAAGCGTTAAGCCAATGAAACACTAAGAAGGAGTGAAGCTAATTAGGTACAAATGTATAATTGTGCTAAGAAAACAAGAAAATTAAAATTATAAATATAAAGCATGATTTGTAACACAAAAGTTTTTACAAAAATTGTAATTGTCTATAAAAAAATATATATTTGCATATGGTGAATGCAATTTTTTTCTAGCAATATATCAAAACTTGATATGCGTCTAATGGATTTAGTTTCATATTATTACATGTGTGAAAAAAATTATAATGATATATGTGTGAAAATCCTTGAAGGATTTAAGATGCCTGAAGCATACAATTTGAATTCTTGAGAAATATATTTAATTAAATTACAAAAGTCTTTGTATGGATTAAAGCAATCTAGATAAATGTACTAGAGTCATCTTAGTGAATATTTGTTAAAAAAAGAATATAAAATTGATCTTGTCTGCCTTTGTGTTTCGATAAAGAAAGAATGAGTTTATCGTAATTCCTGTATATGATGATTTGAACATTATTGGAACTTCATAAAGAGCTTCTAAAGAAATTAGAATATTTGAAAATGGAGTTTGAAATGAAAAATTTTAGAAAGATAATAGTTTTTTCTTAGGCTACATATCATGTATTTAAATGATGGAATATTTGTTCATTAATCAAATTATATCAGAAAGGTCCTAAAACATTTTTACATAGATGAATCACATCCATTGACTATCCCAATGGTTGTTCAATCACTTGATGCTAATAAGGATTTTTTTTTTTTACCTCATGATAATAATGAAGAACCTCTTGGTCCTAATATCTTGCTAATAATACACATTTTGATTTAGCTTTCTTGGTAATTCAATTAGCAAGATATAGTTCTTCTCCAAATAGAAGACATTGGAGTGGAACATATATTTCATTATTATAAAGAAATAATTGATATGAGACTATTTTATCCATATGAGTCTAGATTAGAACTAATCAATTATGTAGATGAAGAATTTTTATCCAATACACACAAATTTCAATCTTGAACTAGTTATTTATTCCTCCTAAAACGTTTAAAAAGTTAATTCATAATATTAGAATGTGTTAGCTCAAAGATCTCAAGCGATATTATCATAAAGGGGAGTACATACACATTATACTCTTTTTATTAACTAAGGTTTTTGTCCTATTGGATTTTTCCTGGTAAGGTTTTTAATAAGGTAGTATCTTATTACATATTACAAAAAATATTCTTTACAAAACGGATATCTAAGGTGGAGTATTAGAAATATTATCTAGTAGATTCATTCACCAAATCATTGCCAACTAAAACTTTTGAGCAACTAAGATACAAGATTGGCCTATGTCTTTTAGATATCTTCATCAATATAAAGGGGAGGAATAAACACACACCAAGATTCTTATCCCATTGGATTTTTGCTCGTAAGGTTTTTAATGAGGCAATTTGACTAATGAAAAGTGAACATCCAAGAAGAAGTATTACGAAATTATTGAATAATAGGTAGTTCACCTTATCATGAATCCATTAAATGGTTCACCTTGTTATGAATCCATTGAATAATAAATGGTTCATTTTTCCTTTCTTGTACATTCCCCTATAACTTTCTCTTAATACTCCACTGTCATACTTAATATCATAACATTTAGTTGTGTAATTTTTCTTATGATTCTAAGCTTATAAATAAAGCTCAGGCATCCTTATATATTATGTGGTAAGAAGTAAAATAGAATAAAGAATTATAATCCTATTTAACATTCTCTTTATTGTAAGTTTCTTGTGTTCTATCTTTCTCAATTTTATAACACATTATATTCCATATCTTTCCCAATTTTATAAAAATTTAAAAATTTTAATAACAAAATTATTTTTTAATATTGGTAATAAAATGGTGATAGGGGTAGAGGTTATAGTGGTGAAAATATAATAATGATAAAAATGATAGAATAAAATAATATAAAAATAATCATAATTAAATGGATAAATGGATAGATTGGGTTTCATCTTTTATTCATAGTCATGAATCCATGACCCATACAAAATTTTAATTGAATCATAAATTGTAAATGGGTCAATAATGATTCATCCGTTAATGACTTAACCCAAATTTATCTAAATCATCCATTTATCACCCCTACTTACTAGATGTCAATGTATCCTAGAAAAATCAAAATTCTTTCAATTTAAAAACTTCAAAAGACATAATAATAAAATGTAAAAGATATGCTTAAAATAAGAATTAGACTCATAAACTTGTTGAACGAACCCATCCTGTCCATCTATGGACCGATCGGCATGGACCTGTCATAAACAGACTAGATAGGATGAACCTGCAAAAAGCGGACTACCCAAATGACAGTTCAAGTCTCAAAAACTTATAATTTGCAAGCCTAACAAACCCATTTGTGGACTTTTTCTATTTTTTTAAAATAATTTAAAACCTTTTTAAACCTAAAACAACAATTGTAAATTCTAAAATCATAAATTTATAACATTCTCAATGTTAAAAAAAGCATGTAAATATTAAAAAAGAAACTTAAAAATATTCCAAAAAGATCTCACAAATTAAAAAAGTTTATGTAAACTATTTGACATATAATTTTGAATACAAAAACACATTTTACATATTTTATCAGCTCCTTAAGGAAGATAAAGAAGGCATAAAAGCTCTATGAATACATACTCCAATATATCCAAATTTAAAAATGTGAAAATGTAAAAAAAAAAAAAAAGAAGACTCATCTATAAACTATTAGATTTGGTTCACATGGATTACGAACCCTGAAGACTTTGACCAGTTCAGATCTGCATTTTAACGGACCCTAATTTTATGGGCCTCAATTCCTATTTTATTTTATTTTTTGGACTCATTGATGCCAGTCCATTTCAATAACTCCATGGACTCCAAAAGTAAAATATGGACAGGACTAAACCCATATGTCAAAATAAAGTAGAGATAGACTGTAAAAGAAAAATAAATATTATTCATAAGGACATATTTAACCTATTTGACAGGAATCCAATATTCCACAAGAATCAATTAGCATAGTTTTTCAAAATACAAAGGGATAGGCCTTGGTTGACACTTCTAATGGTACAGTGATACTTGATATTATTTTAGGTTTCCTCATTTTCAGTATCTTGAGTTTAAAATCAAAACGTTACATATATGTTAAAATGATTTATCACTCTTACGATTTAAAAAAAAAAGAAAGTAGAGCCTACTCTTATTATTTAATAATTTTTGGGTCATTTAACCTTAACAATTATGATGTCGCATTCTACTATTTGAAGTGTAAAATACACTTTAAAAGCATCACATGTAGAGCGGTCCCTCATTGTACAATCCGATTTATATGTTGCCGCCATTAGACAGATGCAGGAGGGAAAGCAATGCTGGGCTACTTATCAGATAAAACTGAAATGTGTCTATGTGGCATAAATTTTTTCACCCCAACTTTCTATGCTTTAAAAAAAAAATGGCCTCATATACAATGGGCTATGAATAGGCCCATTAATACATTTCTAATAGCTTTTAAATGATTTTTTGTTGGGTTGCAAACAAAAAATAATTAGATGGGTTGCAGTAAAACTTGGATTCACCCAAAAAATATATTATTAATTTAGTTTGTGTGATAAATAGAAATTTGATAGAAAAATATATTTTGATAGTAAAACATATTTTAATTTAACTTGAAAAACGTGATGAGTTGCATATATAATTTTCTGAAAAAGTGAAAATAAGAAGGGAATAATTAGTAATGTTGAATCTAAAAAATATTTTATATAATTTAGTAATTTATGCTGGCATAAATATATAATTCACTAAATAATAAGAAAAAATATTAGTATTTTTGCACCTAAAAAATATATGTAAGACCTAATTAACTTATTTACTAAATTTATGTTGATACAAATATAAGTCAGAGTAATAAAAATATAAGCATGCATAATTGAAAAGGAAGACATATAATCGTATATGAACTTGCAATCTTAGTGAAGTTTCAAACATAACTCATTTAAAATAGAAAATAGCTCTGGACTCGAATTAATATTAATATTTTGATTCAAATTTGACTCAATAAAAAATTACGAAGCTCAAAGTTCGATTTCATTTGACAAAAAAATTATGAATTTTAACAAATTCAAGGATTGATTCGAGCTCACATCGATTTTGACTCGAACTAAATAATAAGAATCAATTAAACAACAATAAAATATAGTTTTAAAAACATGATTATAAATATCATTAATATTATAAAATTTAAAACTATATAAATAAATTAAATATTGGCCTTTCAAATTTAATGCTGTTCTCATTTACCTAATTTGATTTTTTTTCCCGGATATTGGCTTAATTCTTACTTAATATGGACTTTAAGATAGAAATTGCGGTTCCTATTTCGAGAGATTGTTATCGTGAAGGTTGAATCCATTTGATGGAAATGGGTGGCTAATGGATGCTAGGGAAATTGTTTGAATATTTATTTCTATAACTCGTGTCAATTTGAAGTTAATTTGAGCTGGAATGAAGGTTAAATTACCTAACTCAGACAAAGTTCATGGGGCTGAGCTGGTATGAGCGAGCTTGGCATACGATTTTTAGTATTTTATGTGCATTATTAAATGTCTTGAATATAATTTCATAAATAATCATTGTTAAAAATTTTTTTCCAAAGAAACTGACTAAAGTATAAAATTAGAACATATTAGAAATTGGTTACATTTAAAGTGCAGCTCTTCGCTTTTTCAGGGACTTGAAGTTATCAATATGGAATCAAAACTAAAACTTTTAACTATTTCTTGTTCAATATGAAAACTTATTATCTACAAAAACTTCATCTTTTATTTTTGTTGATACCAAAATCCGATTAACTATGTTACGTGGTATCGCACCCCTGACTACGTGTTGGAGAAAAATTACAGAAGAACAATAAGAGCTTTTAGAGGGATAACTGAAAAGAAAGGGAAACACAGGGAGTTTAACGTGATTCGACGAAAGTCATTTTTCGGCCCATACGTCCACTTTTTCTTTGTATTATTGATTTTCAGATTACAATCACCTCTCTCTTATCATGCCTCCCTTATTTATAATGAGGAAGGAGGTTACAAGTTATCTAATCGGCAAAATGATCACTTTTGCCATCCGTAGCATTTAATGCTGGCCATCGGGCAATTAATGCTGGGCAAATCACTGTCGGTTTACCAAGGAGCTGATGTGTATTGTTTGGGACCTGAGCTGTCAACTTTTTTATCGTCCAGTCAGGTGGCTGACTGGTCTTGAGATTGTCTGCTGGAAGCAGTGGGTCGTGGTCCCGAGGACGCTACCCTTGCTCCCGTGGAGTTGTTCCTCGACTTCGGCTGGTGTGGTGATAACTCTTCGTTTCTTTGCGTCATAGCGGCTTCTTCAGGCCAGCAATCGTGATGTTCTTCTGGTCGGAACTGGATTTTCCTCCGATTTCCATTTTGGTTGTGTGTGCTCGTTTGGGCGCTATCCTGCCTGGGCCCATGCATTTTGATAATACCTACAACATAAGCCCCCCAACTCTCAACTCGCTTTGTGTGATGAGAGTTACATTTTGATTGATTTTTGACAACCCTCTTTCTTCTTCTTCTTCCTTTTTTTTTTAAAAAGGATTAGCCCGTGGAGTCCTCTGATAGTGGCTAGTGTTTGTGAGGATCTTCTTATCCTGCGGAATTGTTTACCGCTCCTTTGGTATGCATAAGAATGCATGGGCGTAACCGTCATCCTGTGCAAGAATGATGTGTACGATTAGCTCATTACTTGGACGCTACTGTCATTCTGCACAAGAATTATGTGCGGGGCTAGCACATTACTTGGACGTAGCTTCGCGCAAGAATTGTACGCTTTTTTGCGCATTACTTGGATGCGTAGTCATTATCGTGCCCTTGATGTGTGCAAGAATTCTGTGCAACTAGCACATTACTTGGACACGACCGTCATTCTGCGCAAGAATTATGTGCGAGGCTAGCACATTACTTGGACATAGCTTCGCGCAAGAATTGTACACTTTTTCGTGCATTACTTGGATGCATAATCATTATCATGCCCTTGACGTGCATAAGAATTCTGTGCGACTAGCACATTACTTGGACGCGATCGTCATTCTATGCAAGAATTATGTGTGAGGCTAGCACATTACTTGGACGCAGCTTCGCGCAAGAATTGTACGCTTTTTTGTGCATTACTTGGACATGTAGTCGTTATTGTGCCCTTGACATGCGCAAGAATTCTGTGCGACTAACACATTACTTGGACGCGACCATCATTCTGCGTAAAAATTGTGTGCGGGGCTAGCACATTACTTGGACACAGCTTTGTACAAGAATTGTACGCTTTTTTGTGCACTACTTGGACCCATAGTCGTTATCGTGCCCTTGACGTGCGCAAGAATTCTGTGTGACTAGCACATTACTTGGACGTGACTATCATTCTGTGCAAGAATTGTGTGCGGGGCTAGCACATTACTTGGACGCAGTTTCGCGTAAGAATTGTATGCTTTTTCGCACATTACTTGGACACATAGTCGTTATCGTACCCTTGACGTGCGCAAGAATTCTGTGCGACTAGCACATTACTTGGATGTGACGGTCATTCTTGTTGCCTGCCTTGTTTGTTTGCATGCACGACTTTTCATTTTTCTATGACGGCTGCTAATTATTACTTCTGAATTTTCGTCTGATTTTCTGTATCCTCATTTATTGATCTCTGCATCCCCCCAGCCGTTGGATCATGGGCAGCCAACACCTTTCTTGATCTGGCGGTAGGCCTCTTTTCTATTTATATCAGGGGAACCTTTTCACCTTACCTCATTTGAAAATTTTGCTCTCTTCTCATTCCCGATTTGCTCCGTTAATCTTTCGATTGCCTTCTAGTCTTCTCTACTGGTTCTAGGATTTTGCTTTGCTGATACTGCAAACACATTTCGTCCAGTCTTTCACTTTCAAGGAAACTAAGGTACATCCCCATCCATTCTTCTTGTTTTCCCAGTTCTTAGGGGTTTTTAGGTGGGTTAGGGTGATTGG
>JANHAO010018970.1:0-13388 GCA_026873985.1 Saraca asoca
TATGAAAGCATCAAAAAATTAATGAATATCCTAAAATATACTTCGTATGTATCAAAATTTTTTTGAAGGCATTTAACATGTATAAAATATTAAAGCAATGCCATTAGTTCCTAATAGCACTAAATACAAGTATTGGAGTGTCAAAATGTCAAAACATGAGTTGGCACATCTCTGGATATGGATCATTTTTAAGTTTCCAAGTTTCATAGCCCTCTTCAAGGTCTCACTTTGTAGAATAAGATGACACCACATATGGAAGAATTAGTGTTTATTCATAACAGCATGTGTCCAGTAACTCAAATTATGAGCAAGGGGAAGCCAATGTGTGGGATACCGCAGAGGAAAATTTTGAATAACCTCATTAAGATATACTTATTTACCTTCACAAACCAGTTTGAAGATTTAAAAGACAATACTATTTAGTGATTAAGGCTGTGACAATCCTTAATCATAAGAAGAAAAATGAAGAGGACTATCATATTGTCACCCATCTAATTGCTTTCGGGATGGTAGGACAGCTTGAGTAATGTATTTGACATTTCTGAGTCCCTTGTATTAAATTAAAGGACTAAATAGGATTTAATATCACAGGTCTTGGAAGGTTTACAACATTATTTGGGTTCAATATGTGGGTTAAATGGAGGACAAAGTAACTGATGAGAATTTTGGAATTCATGATGTTTATATGATGTAAATTTTGACCTTGTGAAACATTGTGTCTAATATTTTCCACATTGCATGTATCCAATATTTATTACTTCTCATTGCATATATGCTGTCTATACCTTTGGTAGTTGATTCTTGTTGTTTTATTTATCTTCAGTTTAACAGTTGCAATATTACATATTATATATTCATATAACTGCATATATTTGACAGATATATACTGTCATCCACTGTCTGCATCTTGTGCTCATTTTAAGGTTTCATGGCTTAAATCCAACTCACCTAAAAATTTAAAAATAAATGCAAACTTACATACATACATGCATGTCTATGTGTCTATGTGTGTGTGTGTGTGTGTGTGTGTGTGTGTGTGTATTAAGGGAATGCTAACATCCAAACCTTCATGTCGAGGTTAGCATCCTCCACATGTTCACTTGGACAAAATAACCATTCTCTTTCAAACAAGTAAATAAGTTTTACGTTTTTTTTTTCTTTTAAGTCAATTTTCTTCCCTAGTCATCTCTTCTTCTCACACGCTTCCCCATCTCTCCCTCCTCTGTTCTTCTAACACCGTTTTCACTGGCAGAGCTTCTTTGGGGCAAAATTAAACCATTTATTAGTACAATGCAATTATGTGAAAAAAAAAATTTACCTCCCCCCCCCCCCCCCCCAAAAAAAATTATATTGGGTCAAGATCTGCCACTGACTGTTTTTAAAACACTTAAACTCTTAATCTGCATTAGAAATGACTCCACATAATATTTACAAGGGAAAAATCCATATGTGGTATGGCTTAAGTTTACTATGCCCAGTTGTTGTTTGAAATGTCAAATTGATCCACTTGTGATTTGTTTTGTTAACACTTTGCCCACCGAAAGTAATTTTCCATCAAAAAATAAAACAAACAGAATTTGCACGTTTTTTGTCACATGATCTTCTTTGCCCATTAAAGCAACAAAATTAAACCAATAAATAAGGTTATGGTAAGTAGGCTCCATAGACAAACTATTTGATCCGTGAAGTGGTATTTTGGGCCAATACTAGAATTTAAATACTAAACCCAACATTCATCCAGTCTCAACTCTTATGATTATGTAGCTTTGATGGGGGAAGAATACACGAGAAAAGCAAGCAAATTCCATGTTTTTGGACAGAAAAATAGTTGAGGGAAAAGTGCTAACAAAGCAAATCATAGATGGATCAATTTTGACACTTCAAACCAGAGGTGGACAAAGAAAATTCAAGCCATATCATGGGTGGGTAAAACTGTAATTTTTCCTATTTTCAACCAGCTTAATTTGGGGCATTACTAAGTGGACAAAGTGAAGTTAAACATCCCAATAAACACAATTCCTTCCCAAGTAGGAATTTGAATACTAGAGCCAAAGAAGACTAAAATCTATCCCCATTCCCTTTTATGAATTGTGACATGTCTTGTCATATTTAATTTCCATAGGACTAATAAAAATGCTAATTGTCATGCAACTGTCAATGGGTTTCTGGCTTAAGCAAGCTTGCAGAGAAACTTAATGAATGGAACAGCCATTATATGGAATTTTAACAAGGGAATTAACACTATGGGAATGATAAATGCAAAGCCAGTAAGCAACCTTCTAACCTTCCTTTTCTAGAGATTGAATTCATGTAAGGTGCAAAGTGAACAATACCCCAGTTTAAAGTACAGGATGTAGTATGCCTTCCATCACACCTCATCCTTCAAAGCAAAGTATCATATATTTATTGGAATGTTGCCTAAATCTTATCTTGTTTGTGAATGTTACAGTACAGCTAGATGGAAACAAAGGTTGGCTTTTGGATTAATTTTAGCTGAAACCTTTCAACCTTAATCATTTTGAAGTTTTCAGTTGCTTGAATAATGCAGAATAGTAGAAAGAGACTAACAGACAAAGTGAGAGTCAGAGAGAGAAAGAGGGAGAGATATATTTTGGGAAAAGCAAAATTTGAATGGCTCAAATGCCTATAAGAATTGTGAGATTTTAAAAATAATTAGGGGTTACTTTGTCTAAATGAAGAAGTGGAGGATGCTAACCTCCACACCTCCACATGAAGGTGAGGAGGTTAGCAATCCCCATCATATATGTGATCATAATGTCTTTATACAGCTAAGACAGCCACAAAATGGTTGTGATATGCCAAGACTGACAGAAGAAAAGGAGAAAACTTACCCATGGTTGAAGCAATCATGGATGAAAGGAGGCCCAAAACACAGGCAAAAGGTAATGAAATGGCAAGAGCACGAGTTCCCATATCTGAAACCTGTTAAATTAGATGCCATTATTTCAGGCATACTTTCATTTCATAAAGAATCATTAAGATAAAAAAAACAAAAGAGAGAATGATGTAGAAGACAAAAAAAAAAAGAGGTAGAAAAGGAAATAGCACTATCCGGAGTCTCTCATAAAATAAAGATAGCCTTATGGAAACAGTATCTCATGATTTGTAACTTTTTCAAATTAAGTTTCAGACTAAAGATTACAATCCTTGAGAATATGTTTTGGCCACCAAAACAGCAAAAATATTATCTGGAAAATGGGCTCTCCCCATAAAAAAATTCATTGTCCACTGTGTCATTTTATCCTTGTAATTTTAAATCAGATTCCACGTAATCCTTGCTGTAGTTGACATTTTATTTTGTAATCTGTTAGGAGATAGAGATAGAGTGTATGACAAATAAATCATTAGGTTATTTAATTAGACTATAATACTACAAATAAGTCATTAGGTTAATTATCTCTTGTACTTGGTTCAATAGCCTCTTTATAAATAAAGGAGTAGGGTTTAGTCTTGTGTAATTCAGTTTTTATATCATTCAGTTATAATATCAGTTATTTTCTCTACAACTCTTTTTAGCCTCCCTACTTTTTCCCTTCCTCTTAAGTCCTAATTATTTCTCAACATGGTGTCAAAGCAGTATCATCTGCCTTGAAACTTGTTAGGTATCACACTTCCGACAACCACAGAAAAAGTTGATTTGCCCTTGTAGTAGATGTTGTAGGTTCATTATTTTTCATTGTTACTGTTCATTTAGTCTTGGTTGAAAAAAAATACTTTAAAAAAAAAGGAAAGTTGCTCTCTTCCTTTTAGAATTGTCGCATTCAAGTCGGTAGTCATGAAGGAATTGCTGCGTGTTGTTTGACGACCCAGAGAGAGGTGGTCGGAGTCCAGGGACTCTACTAGAGGTCAGACAAAATCCGGTGAAACTCCAATGGTATTAAGGGCAGCCATGTTCTCTCTGCTCTTGATACCTTTCAGCAACCCATGAGTGCTTGTGTACAGCTGGTGGCATGGAAATGTTTGATGGTTGTTTGTGGGTGAACAGTGGTAATTCTTGCCGGAGCACTGGCAAAATGAAAATAGGTGCTCTTTTTTCCTTTTCAGCTCATTTTCAGGTGGATTTTGACACTTTTTGATGCAATTTTAGTTGGTTTGCCTCTGGGTTGTGATGTTTTGATTGATTTAAGTACTGGGTTGTGTGGTTTTTGGTTGTTTTGGCCCATTGTTGCTCCCATGGTCTGGGTATCTCTGTTTTTACAATTTTGAAGTTGTTTTGATGCTATATGCAACTGGTTTTGATATCATGCTGTCTGGACTCATTTTGCTAAATTTTGTTTTTGTCTGAGGTAGTTTCCGGTAGATTTTGAGTAGACCCAGAGCTGGGTAGAACTCAGATCTCTTTGGCAGCAACTGACCAATTTCTAGTGCATTTTTTTTTTTCATGGTTCTAGTCTGCACGATTTTACAGGTTTTGGCTGTGGACAGACCTCTTTTAATTTGAGTTTGTTATGGGTTTGTTCCTTTTTTTTTATTGTTTCAAGAATGAAGTGCTGTTGTTTGAGTTTCGGAGTTCAACTTGGCTTGATTAATAGCATTTGAAGCTTGGTTTAATGCCATTCTGTAATAGGCCACTTGTTTTTGAGAGATTGATGCTTTGGGAAAGTTTTGACGTTGCCGGTTTTGGTGTTTTTGGCTCTAGTTGTGCAACTTTGGTCATCTCTAGTTTTGGGCTGTACATTTGGCAGTCTGGATTGTGGCCTATAGGATTCTGGTAATCTGGTTGTG
This sequence comes from Saraca asoca, assembly GCA_026873985.1. NCBI lineage: Eukaryota > Viridiplantae > Streptophyta > Magnoliopsida > Fabales > Fabaceae > Saraca > Saraca asoca. Next base: position 4,747 of record JANHAO010018970.1, read on the forward strand.
AATGATTAGGTGGATTTCAGTAAGGTCTCCCTTGAATTTGGTGATTTTCAAGTGCTGAGGTAATTTTGGGTGGATATTCGTGTAGACCCATTGATTGTTTAGTGAACTCAACAATCTCTGGCTAATCTTTTGGAATAGAAGTGTTGCAAGTTCTTCTGATCTTGGTTCTGTTCAGTGTTAATTCCAGCTGGTTGTTTTCTGGTTTTCTGGTTTTGAGCAAGTTGATGTCATTCAAATCTTGGCAGTTCTGATTTGATGGCTTCAGATGGTTTGAAGCATTGTTTGGCATGACTTGTATTTGCACAAGTCTAATTTTGTGAGGTTATCCTCACTTTGAAGAATTTGAAGTGGTTTAGATCACTAGTTTTGGCCACTTGGCAGTGGATTGGTTTGAGTTCTGTTTTTTAATTCAAATGCATTTCTTGCTTTGATGTCTTGGAGTTGACTGCAATGAACACAACTTGGGAACAAAATGGTTTGTGGTAGTATTGGTAGTTTTGACGTAATTCCAACCATAGCTGTTGGTGATTTTGAGAACTAGTTAGGAAGTTGGGGGAGCAACTTAGTGAAAGCTAGCAAAAGAGTTCAGGACGCTGTGTTGTTTTTGTCGAGTAGAAAAATTGGAAAAAGGCTGAGGGAGCAATCAATGGTAGTTGGATAAAGACTACTACGAGTTATATTTGCCAAAATTTTGGCGTTGTTTTTGGGATTTGTGAATGTTTTCGTTTAGGAGGAATTGTTCGCTAGTTGTTCACTTTTGCAAGTCATTAGTGAAATTTTAAGTCTATCAAATTTTCTATATAGTTATGTTTAGTTGGATTTCAATTTTGAGAATTCAAGTTTATGTAACAAGCTAAAGCTTTGTAAGTTTCAACTTGAGAGGGTGTTAAGAGATACATATAGAGGACTCATTTGATATAGCAATGAAATAATTGATTATATAAAATCTATTTTATATTGGTTACATCATTTGATAATTGATTATACATAATCTATTCTAATTTGGATGATGTATAGAAAAATCACTTTTTAGCATTAAATTACTAAAAAGTGCAAATGAAGAAAGAGAGCAATAGGAGATTTTGTCCTTATTGTTGGCACAAGGACAATGATGACAAAAGAAACGAAAAGTGAAGATAACATGGGTATAAATTTTAAAGGTTCTCTTTCTATAATCCCCAATTAAAATAAAAGCTACTCGAAGTAGCTTTTAGCTTTATTGGGATTATTACCTCTAATTGATTATTGAAATATTTTAAAAGAACAACCAAACATGTCTAAGAATTGCTCTAATCAATTATTGCACGTCTAGTTGATTATTGACAATTTTAATCACTATACAAACAAGCACACAGTATATGACAAATAAGTCAATAGGTAATTTAGTTAAACTATGATACTATAGATAGGTCATTAGATTATTTAATTAGACTATAATACTACCTCTGTTAATTGGTTCAATAGCCTCCTTATAAATAGAGAAGTAGGGTTAAGTCTTATATAATTCAGTCATTATATCATTCAGTTACAACGTTAGTTATTTTCTCTTCAACTCTTTCTAGCCTTCCTGCTTTTTCCCTTCCTCTGGGCCACAATTATTTTCTCAACATAATCTAATACAAAAATAATGAAATATGTCTCTGGAAGTTATTTCAACATGACATCAAACACCGGACATCACATATTGTACGACTCTTCATTTTGCCTAATATGTAAATGAGTTAAACTTGATCAAATATCTGTGTGAAATTCTATATGCTATCACTAAATAGGAACATGCAATGTCATTTAAATATTTGAGGTTTTTTGCAAGCGGAAAAAGTCTCCAAGTTTCAATGTGTGGCAGCACATTAGAAGTCTTTCAGAGGCAAGCATATGACACAGAAGGCAATGTAACCTATCAGAAGAATGGGGTCCACCATATAATTTAATGCATGAAACAGTTAGAAAAGCTTTAGAATAAGTAAATGACATACCAGTAGTTGCTCTAGAAAGCAGAAATAAGCTAGCGTGCTGACCAAGACAAGTATCGGTACATCATGCCAAACCCTGTCAAGAATGGTTTTTAGCAGAGCATATAAGGGCTACAAAAGACAACACCTAACACTGCCAAGAGCATTATTTGGTTCCAACTATATATCTGTCCCTTGGTTTACCTGACACACATTGTCTAATCTGTTTTTTGGACCTTCAACAAGAATGGTTTTCAGTGATTGCTTTGCTTTTAACTAATGGGGGTTGTCAACCCTTCAGATTCATGAACACAAGAAATCTGAAGCAGACATAGATAAAGCTAAACAACATCTCCAAACACACACTTCAAAGAACCATTCTGCTCAGTTGAATTTCAGAATTCAATAATTTCCAAGTTTTTTATTTTCCTTTTTTCTTCTTTGACTTCATGTAGTCCTTCACTTTATTTCCTTGTGTACAACAGTCAGTTTACCAGTGCACATGGCTTCCAATCCCTTGCTTTTTAATCTACCTTGTTTTTTCTCTCATTGTATTTCATTTATCTAATTATTTTGGAAGAACAGAACTTATATATCAAGATACCAACTTAGTTTTGTTGAAGTAAACCAGAAAAATATCTTCACAACTTGGACTTGGACCATATCAAAGATAGAACACAAAGCTGGACCAAAGTAGCGTAAAAATAATCTAATAAATTCAAAAAAAATGACCAGTCGTAGTTCAGAAGATTTTAAGCAAACCCATTCCTGTAATGTCTATATCAAAGCATTTTGAACTAGAATTTACAAGCACTAAGAGGCTCTAACTGGCCATTACTAATCTGAAATCTTACAATCTTAAGAAATGATAACAGAACAAAATTGATGCTATTGCAAGTACAGCAGTTATCACTAATCAGTCATGGATTAAATCATGAAAGAGTATAGGTTTAGAACATAGCATGACTACTGCTTCAGGAAAGATCATTAGGACAGGCAAATTACTTCTACATTTATTGAGCAATTCAACTTGCCTGTAATAAGCAATTTCTCTCCGCGGTGGTATATTCGATGACTGTCTAGTGACAGTTTGGGGATTATGAACTTTCAGAAGTGTCACTGGGAGGTTAAGGACATCCTGCTTGCAAACATCACATGTCTTGTTTCCTTTAATGCTAAACCACTTCACTGCACACTCTTGGTGAGCAAGTGCAAGCTCTCCTTTACAACTGCATTCCATTTTAAGAGTATCCCCTCCTTCACCAAGCTCCACCAAGCAAATCCTACAAACTGCTTCTTCCTCTGGAATATCCTCTGCAGTATCTTCACTGACTGGAATGGGAATAACACATTGAAAAACCAAAAACATCAAAAGCAAATGAAGCAATAGAAGGAGAACAGTTTAAGCATATGATTAAAAGGAAACACATAACCATCTATTTCCATCAAAACTGTAGGCAGTCAACCCACATAAAGCTGCCACATAAAAAATGCTAATTCATCACATAGGTAAACAAGGTCTTCAAGAAACTAAACTTTGTTCTAGAGTATTTAGCATAAGAGCAGTATTTTTCTTTTGACATTTATTCCATGACTAATACACAACAGCTATGACTTGATCAGCATGCTTGCTGGATCACCATTCACCTTCAACTAGATTATTTATTTCATTCTGACATATAAGATCAAAATATGCAGGATTTGCAAGTTCAGGAATGACTGAACTTATAATTTAAGGAAGGAATCCAACGCTCAACACTATATATCTAAGGCATCAACTTTTTTTTATTGAAAGGAAGTTATATTAAGAGAGAAAAGTACATAGAAGGAGGATGAGAAACCCTTCTAAAAGAAAACAAAAGAAAAATAAGCAAAAAAAAAAGCCTCAAGAGGTTTTTGCTACCCCTCCATAAATCCACAAGAGAAGCTCCCTCTGAACACCCAGTGTTGATGCCCACAATGAGGCAAAGAAAACAACCCAATCCCCAAGATGTGAAGGAAGAGATATCTGATGAAAAACTTTGCATTTCTCTTCAGCCATATACTCAACAAAGCAACTCCACCAGAGTACATCTGCAAACGACCTTAAAATCCTTCCTACTACCAAAGACTCAAAAATATTAAACAGACAATTCCAAATTTGCCATGCGACCTCAAAATGTTAAAAGAGATTGCTATTAATCTCTGAACTTCAATAAACATAACATGACATCAATATATAGATCCTTGAGGCCTACAAATCTTTAGCATTAATTATATTGTCATACATGGGCCTCCTCCCAACAGCTTGAGCTTTTGGATGAACTGGAACATGATATTAGAGTCTCTTCACCCATAGGTTCAAGGGTTCAAATCCTTATTGTCACCACACTCTCCTAATTAGATGAAATTTAAACACGAGATAAAGTGGGCCTATGCTATCGCCAAGATTCAAACTCAAAGGGCTAACACATGAGAGAGCATGTTAAGGAAGAGATATAATAAAATCACACATGGGCCTTCCCCTAACAGCTTAGCCTTTTGGAAGAACTGGGACTTGACAAATCCTGTTGTTGTGGTCACAAAAAAGGTATTCATATTGGAAGCTCATCCAAGTTCATCTAAATTCAAATTTTCTATTACCAGATTGAAAGGAGTTAATGCCCATGACATATCTGTCTCTAGATTACCTACGATGAGAAAATATGAAGCAAAAGTAAAAACAAAAAGACAAAGTGCTAAATTAAACCTTAAGCATAATATGAAACCCAAAACCCACAAGCAAGGATCAAATCCTAGAATGAATTTATCAAGTGCAGTTTATCCCAAAAGCTTAAGCCGTTAGAAGGTTCAAGAATGGTTTTATCATAATATTTCTAACACACCCCCTCATGCAAAAGCCTGTTAAGCTTAAAGCTGGATATGGGCACATAGCATAGGCCTGCATTTACCTTATGCTGAAATTTAATTTAATTAGAATATGGGGATGGTAGCAGGATTTGGAACCTTGATCTTTAGGTCAAATTTCTGATACTAGGTCAAATGCCTGTTGATATTCCAGAAGCTTAAACAGTCAGGAGAAGTCCCATAAATGGTTTACTATATCTTGAAGGAAATTAGCATCCCACACTACTGTTTCAGAGATCTTGTCCTCATTTTCATAGATATCACAAGAAAACTTGAATGGGCGATAATTACTAGTTGATGATAATGGCTTAGCTATGCTTGACAAATAGAGATAGAAAGAGCCACCTGTATGAGAGGCCCCCTTATACCTCTCCTCCCAATATTAAGGGCTAGGATTTAGATTGATGATGATGCCCAAATAAACCCAAATTCTGCAATCTATACAGAGAGATACCATGTTTCTTGAGCACCATCTGAATAGTCTCAGACGATATTATATTTAGGAAGGCATAACCCTGACAAGGATGTTTTATGCAGCCTCTAGAGATGAAGAGAGAGTAGGAAAATAAATTCAGAATGTGCTACCTATAAACCAATTAGTGAAAAACAAATATATCTATTCTACTAATGATAGAGAGAAAGGCACAGCTAGACAATTAGTTATGTTAATCTTTCTAGTAGGCTTGGTGCAAGGAGGATGCACTATGTTCCAAAACCTTATAAAAACAAATAATCCCAATTTGGAGGTAAAAGACATTTCTTGAAAGTAATGCTAGCCACCTGGTTACTTGAATAATTGAAAATCCTAAATTCATTAATTGAAATTCAAACTGAAAAAAATTAAAAATTAACATCAATACTATATTCATTCATTCCCCCATCAATGTGTGGTTTACACTGGGGACTCTGATATCAATTATCAAAGGAATTAAATTGGTATAAATAGTTCAAAGGAAAATCGAGAGACGACTTTTGAAGGTATTAGTTCATCTGGGATTTTCTATCATCTTGTTCCTCTGTAGTATTATATTCTTTCTTACTTGTGAAATAAAATATAACAAAAGCATATTTTCCAATATATTTATGGTTGGTTCACTTGAGCCCCCAACTTTAATTATTTTCTCTTGTCAAACCAAATAGATGTTTGTAATTAGACAAGTTCTTGAACAAGAATATTTATAATAAATAATTACCAATTTCTGGCACAGAAGCAACATCACTTGAAGTGCCATCAACTGCTGCAGGACGCCTTTTTGTAGAAATTACACGTATTAAACCACTAGAATCTGTACGCTTTAGACTAGTGGCTTTGACAAGAACTGGAACTGAAAATGACCGAGTCATATGCCGCTTAACTTCAGTTTTCTGCATACAAAAATATAGATATATGTAATGCAGCAAATTTAAATTGAACATATACAATTATCATGTATGAAAAACTTTAAAAAAACTACCACCACTGTATAAAGTCGTTATTTTGATTTTTATATTTATGAAATTAAGTAATTAGAAACGGAAATGGAAATTTACATACAGCTAAATTGGAATCAGTCCCTAGATGTCTTCCATATACAGTTGTCTCTGGACCTGAATTTGCAGTAGGTGTGACTGGTAACGAATGTGCTGCTTTTTTTGATGAAGGGAAAAAAACCTTATTAAGAGAAAGGGACCTTGACGTTGAAGGGTTTTCTGGTGCACCATCTGATAGGGGCATATCAGGAATAATGAGTACTGTCCTTTCACAGTCCTGGGAAATACTTTTGCCCCTTAAGCTCCTCTGAGGAAGTAAATTTCTCATTGAAGACTTGACTTTGGCTGAATTTGGCCTTGGAGGCAGTCCTCCTCTAGCAGTACATGGGCTTGAAAGCAAAGAGGTGTCTGTCTTTGAAAATGAAGATAACGCACCTTCCAGTGACCTTGCCGGTATTTGCAAAGAGGAAAGGCTTGGTCGTCTGGGCTGCTGAATCAAGGAGGTCTTTTCAACTTTTCCACTTCCAGCAAATAACTAGAAAAGCATCAAAATTCATTCACAAAAATTACTAAAACAAGATTGAGATAGGTAGAAAAGAAAAACTGTTAACATGCATCCCTAATCTTGATATATTTCTTTTTCTTTGGCTTGATGTTCACTGTAGAGATCATTAACAACAGCACAAGATGACAGATGCCATGACAGTTTGTGATATCTTCAATAATTCTATCTCAACTTCTCCCTTCAGCACAAGAAGGCATCACATCCAGTTCCAGATCATATGACCAGATCACACTCAAAGAAAGATTGGAAGCAATAGTCTTTTCAAATAGAGTCAATGGTTAATTTGCTACATAACAACCATAAAATGGTGACCTCTGTAAAAAATGACAAGTTTGATTGTCTCTCAAATCATGAAAAACCAGTATGAACAGACGCAAAGATAGTATATGATCTAGTTTATAGTGCACTTAGAGAATTGCAAATGAGTAAATAATCAAGTCCATCGTTCTTATTAATTACAAAGACTAACAGCCTTGCACTGTCAGACATTAAACAGACCTTATGGCTTCATACCTCCAAGATTAATGAATATAATCAACAATATTATTAGCCACACATTTAGCAGACAAAGTAATCACCTGTATTCACTTCTCAAGACAAAGCTAACACAAAAATTAGTAACATGTAAAAAAAAAAAAAAAAAAAATTGTTTAGATGAAAAAAAATAAAGAAATTTCAGTTTGCACAAATGTAAAGGAATGAAATCATCAAGAATTCTACTCTGGGCAACTGACAAACACTAGAACTCTCACCAAAACCCAAAGCCATTTTCCTTAGTAAAGTCACCTTGTACTTAAAGCTGAAACAAGAAGCCAATTCTAGAGTTTTTTCCTATGCCATTATCGCTGTAAGTCTAAACTCTCCTACTTTTCCTCGAAACCCAAAACAAATTAAATCCATTTCGTCTATGGATAGTTCATGCACAAGATATGGGTTTTAATATTTCCTACTCTCAATGAAAATTTAAAACGAGGGTTTACCGAAATCACCTGGAGATTATGAGCAGGATCTGACACCGAATCAGCCTCATTTTGAAGTTCACCATCTGAATTTTCCATCAAATTACAGAAATTATATCAGATTGAAAGAAATGATACTTGTAAGAGTTGGCAAAAACCGCGAACGATAACCTCAAAACCCGAAAGGCAAAATGAAAAATAGAATAGCAATAATTATTTAACAGAAAAATAAAATAAAGAAAGAGAAACTGGAAGGAATATAGGCACAAGGTTTTGCAGAGATTCAGAGATTAATAATTAAAGCTCATTTGATTTTGTAGCATTTTAAATTAATATGAAAATAATTACCCGCCAACTTGGTGGGGGTTTATGATTTCTCCACTTTCTCTGGGTTCTTTTCTGTTTGCTTTATTTATTTTATCACTGTGATCCAACTACCGTTTGCTTTACAAATCCTCCAATTGCGGAGGTATAAAAGAATTCATGAATTAATGACAATTATCCCTCAATTGTTTTAGTAAATTTTGTTGGATTTTTTTAGAGTATTTAGGTTTTATAACAATCTAATTGGTTATACCAATATTGGTAGTTTGGTGTTTTTTTTCTTTTTGCCCTTTTGTTACAATGATTAAGAATTTTTAATAATTAATTATCGATATAAAAATTGATTATATTTTTAAAAAATATTTAATTATATTTTAAAAATATTTTAATAATCAGCCACAAACAGTAATTTCAATAAAACCAAAACATGAAAATCCTGTAAATACTTTAAGTATGATCACATTACTTATATTTTAGATATTTCTG
>JANHAO010018971.1:0-13388 GCA_026873985.1 Saraca asoca
TTACATCTACTTCTTACTTACAATCTATTAATGTATTTTTAATTATAGAATTTATGTAGATATCCATGTATTATTTTAACTAATCAATCATATTGTTAACTAAGTAACACTTGCAACATAAAAGTGATTATGTAGGTATTTATATTTCTATTATTTCATAAATGTGTTTACTTCCCTTGTTAAATTGTTCTATTTAGCACTGTTTAGTCCAAACAATTTTTCCACCCTATTTCCTTATGTGTGGCTGAAATTAGGGGAAAAAATTCAATTTTTTTTTTAATTTTCTTGCTAAAGTATTCATATTTCTATTATTTCATAAATGTGTTTACTTCCTTTGTTAAACTATTCTATTCAGCATTGCTTAGTCAAAATAATTTTTTTCACTCTGTTTCCTTGTGTATGGCTGAAACTAGGGAAACAAATTTTCAAAAAAAATTTTTTCAATTTCCTTACTAAACTATTCGTATTTCTATTATTTCATAAATGTGTTTACTTCTCTTGGTACACTATTCCATTTAGCAACGTTTGGTTAAAACAATTTTTCCACCTTATTTCTTTATGCATGGCTAAAACTAGGGAATTTCAAGAAAAGATCCACACATTAATGTGTTAGTGATTGTCTTGATGAGCTTGACTCAATTTCAGATATTGGTAATGATCCACACATTGATGTGTTAGTGTTTCTTACTATTTTGAAAACCATGGTCAAGAAAAGATACCACAGCAAAGTGGTCAACTACATCAAGTATAAAAGATGATAGGTTGCAACTAAGCAAGCTACTGAGTTGGAATTTCAAGTTCAAGCCTTCAAGTCCAAAAATGAGATCTTGAACAAATAAGTTGGCAAATTGAATACCTAAATGAGTGAAATTGCTGATGAATTACAAGCCTTAAAATCTCACAAGGTCGAACTTCACACTTGTTGACATGTGAATTCAGTCAACCAAGAAGTTTAGAAACCTAAACTACAAATGAAGAATGTAGGGAGAGAGATGGAAAGAGAAAGAGAGAGAGGAAGAACAAGAGGACACCAAAAATTTTTAACATGGTTCGGATAAAGTCAATCAATCCTTATATCCATGGTAGTATATTTCTTAGAGTGTATTTACAGGATATTTGTATGTTGTTGGTAATCTAATCTTAGTTGTATTAGTTCCATTTTTTCATGCCTTCTATACAATGATCTTAACCCCTATTTATAATGTTTGAGGTGTTACAATATATCAAAAAAGGAAAGATTCCAAAATCACAATTTACTTCATGAATTTTCATGAAAATAATTAACTAATCATGCAAGTTGATACCCGTAAGTTAGTACCCACAAGTTGATTCATTCTCGGGTTTAACCACAGCAAGGGTGCTCTGATCTATGGGCTAGACCTCATTTCCAATGATTTGAAGTTGCTGTTTGACCCTTGACCAATGACCTCAAGTTCACTCTTGATGACCTGATACCTTATTTCAACGAGCTCAATCTGGGTTAAAGCGAGCCTTTATTAACTAGGCTTGTCTATCAGGCTTTTACCAACCTATTTATATAGTTCCAAAAAACACCTACAACACTAGCTCCCCAGCTCTTAGTGCGATCTGTGGACTGGGAGCTATAGTTCACTGGTCAAATTTAACAACAATAATTTGTCATGTTGCCAATTATACTTTTTGCTTCATCATTTTATCCATGCCAGTTCGTACCATCATTACTACATTTAATGCACATAATTTCCCATTTTCGTCAGCGTGGCAGCCGTACTTTTTACTAGACTATCTTATCAGGGGTAGTTGATTAGCCTTTAGATCCAACAGTGAAGTTGATCGAGTTATAAGGTGAGAATAAACCCTTTTTTCCCTCTCATTTGTCACTTTGAAAATCGGTGTTTCTGCTTTCAAGCTTACCCATAGTTGCCACTATTCTTTGTTCCTCCTGTTTCATCAAATTTTCCATAAAACATTCTAGATTCTGGATTGCTAGAGACTGATTTTTTGTTGATCATTCTATCTTCAAAACTTATTCTTATTTTCTCGGTACGGCAAGCTTTCTTAGACTTTATGCTTTCTTCTTTTTATGAATGCCTTGCTTTATTGAATTTCTGGTATTTTGTGTGCTTGCTAGAAATTTTGCCTACAAATTTTAGGGTTGTAATTTGTTGGATTTAGCCTTCTATTTCCTATGGTATACTAACCTGATGGGTTTGTTAGTTGAGCCCCCCAGGTTTGAGTTTCAAGCATGGTGACCCGAGGCGTTGTATGGCCTATTACATAGGAAATCTCCCTGTTAGTCTTAGTTCTTCGGTATGGTCTACTTACAATAACTTAACCATTCCTCTTTCTTGTTTGTAGATGGCTGTAACTCATAAACGTCGTGGTTACCTGATAGGGAGTGCTAATGAGCTTAATTCTGTAGCCTATAGTAAGGAGCTGGTAAGTGCTATAGATGAAGCGACCTCCAGGAGCGATGAGGTCACTGAACAATTCATCGCTCGACCTAACCCCAATGAGGGTCAGCAGGTCATTAGAAAGTTTTTCAGGTCATACACTATTCAATCACTACCCTTCATCCATTAGTCTTGATGAGCTTAGAAGTATTGCTAAAGCATACCACTTTCCTAAGGGCTGCCACCTTATGGTGCCTTTTCCTGAAAACCATGCAGCTTTCCCCCTTTGGGTTTTGTTACTATCAGCACTCACCACCTTGATGTTGGGTTTAGGTTCCTAGTTCACCCTTATATTGTTAAGTTGTTGAATAAGCTAAAGCTTTGCCTGTTCCAGCTAACCTTGAACTCCTATTCTCAACTCACCTCCCTTGCCCTTGTTTATCTTAGGAATAACCTTCCTCCTCCTTCAGTAAAGGTTTTCTACTATCTCTATAGCATTAAGAGGATGGGTCTGCAGGATGGGTTTTATTATCTTTTAGCTCGGTAGACCGAGTATAAGAAAATTCTACCACAAGGCGACGTAAAGGGTAAATCTAACGTGGGGAACTACAAAACCTGTTGGTTTTATGTTTACTGCCCAATCTTTGTGTCATCTTCACAATTTTGATTTTGTCTTCCTCCTGGCAAGTGAATTAGGGACGTGCAAGCTTGCATGAAGTTATATTTATTTCTTTCCTGATCTAACATTTTGTTTTATTTCACAAAGTGAGCTGGTAAGGAGAAACCAGCATTAAGGGCTAAGGAAGTTGAAGTGCTAGTACAATTTGCTGCTGTAAGTGACTTCAGAACTGACCTTAAATTTGACGAAGAGCTTTTACATTCACACAAGCTTGCTTTGGCACTGAACATCAAGCTTACAAAAGACATCTGCCAAATCAGAGAGGTTGGCCCAGCAAACTTCCAAGAGTATGAAGAAATGATGAGGCTGAACCTTTATGCTCCTTGAGCCTGTACTCGGTCTATTGACCCTACTGTTGTCACGACCTGATCAACTTCTGCTATGACTATAGCCCTTGCAACCATGGGTCAATCTTCTTTGGTTGTAATAGTAGCAACCTCACAGGCATTGGTTCCTACCTCGCAGCTATATGTGGTCGAGGCAGTCAAGGTTCCATCCTCATATGAACCCCCTACTAAGAAGCCAAAAATGGACAAAGGAAAAATGGTTGCTTCTGAGCAAGTTGCATTTAAGGTTAGCACTGAAGAGCGACCTGACCAAATTGCATTTAAGGTTGGGGCTGAAGAGTAACCTGACAGCCTATGCCCAAGAATGGGGGAATATTTCGACTTCCATAAGGAAAGTGTCTAGAACCCATACCCAAGTGCTGGAGTCGGAGATATCTAGTGAGGGCCTGATAGGCTACATCATTCATCATGGTCTGCTAGTAAGTTAAGTCATCTAACTTTGATTCTTTTGCCCCTTTGTGGGCTAATGTAATGGTTTGATTTTGCAGAGCATGTCGGGGGCAATTACGTTGAGGGATGAGCTTTAGGTTTGAGAGGAGAACAAGAAGAAGCTCGAAGGTGACCTGGCCACCATAAATGTCGAGGCTACCAAGAAAGAAGCTGAGGATGCTTTATCTCACGAAGTAGCAAACTACGAGGCTGTCAACTCTAGCCTTACCTTTAAGCTTAATAAGGTAGTTGACAAGATGGCAAGAGTAAAAAATGAACTAAATGCGACAGTACAGTGAGCTAAGGCTACTGAGAAAGAGAAAGAGACGGCCAAGAATGAAATTGCTTTGGTAAAAGACCAAATTGCTTGAGCTAAGGCAAAAATCATAGCACTAGTTATAGACATAAAAGAAAATACTGTCATAAACTTTTTGTTCACCTTATCGGAGGAGCACCCAGAGATGGACTTCTCTTTCTTTGGTGGAGACATTCATGAAACCATTAAAGGCTTTGAGGAAGATACGAAGGCAGTTTCTCCCAATGAGGATACACAGCTTGTAGGTAAAGTTTCTTCTGCCCAAGGCATTATTCAAAAAGAGAGTAGCTTGCAAGTCATAGAGGCTACTAATGAACAAATGATAGACAACCTACTTACCCCATATATTGATCCTCTATCCTATGAAAGCTCAGCTTCTAAGGGCCAGCCTTCTTAGCGAGCTAGGACATTGTAATTGAGTTCCATTTTTGAACTTCCATATGTATATTTACCTCATTAAAAGAGGTTTTCTAATGAGAATATTCCTGCTTTGTCCTTTGGTTTCCTTAATTGAATGCTCAGTTGATTGCATGCAACACTTCAGCTAGCAAATCATAGCTTAATAAGCATTAGTCAAATTGAACGTCCAGTAGGTTGCATTAATGCTCTTTCAACTAACCAACCATGACGATGTATATTTACCAAGCATGGCAATATATATTTGTTGACTACTCATGTCAATGTATATTTATCAAGCATGGAAATGTATATTTGTTAGATCAACCAGGACAATGTATAATTGCTTGAGCAAGACAATGTATATTTATCAAGTAATGTATATTTGACAGGTAGATTATGACAATGTATATTTGCTCACGTGAAATCATGTACATTCATCAGGTTGAATGCCTAGTAGGTTGTGCCTCAGCTAGCAATAAATGCCTAGGTAGGTCACAGATAATGACTCTTTGGTCAATTTGAATGAGCCTTAACTAGCAAAATGGCTCTTTTTTGACCGAGAATAATTTGCTTCCTGTATAACAATTTACTCATCTATTTAGAGATTAATAAGCAGAGATGTAATGTTATAGGAATAAAAAGGTGAAGTAAAATTTATTAATAGTACGGACAAAAATGCTCAGCATTCTAAGCTCACAAAAATTCATCTACATTCATATTTTCCAGATAATAAGCTCCATTCCCAAGGTCTTTTTTGATAATGTAAAGGCCTTCCCAGTTCAGACCTAGTGTCCCATCACTGGCTTTGTAAGCTCCAAGAAGAATAAAGCATAATATGAGGTCACCAATTTTGTAGCTCCAAACTCGAACCTTTCTGTTATGGTATCTTACGACCTATTATTGGTAGGTTACAATCCTGAGGTGAGCTATTTCTCGCATCTCCTCTGTGAGATCAAGATTTGCATCGAACAGCTAATCATTAGCTTCATGGTCAAAAGTAGCTCTTTATTGTGAAGTTATTTCAAATTCTGTAGGGATCATGGCTTTAGATCCGTACACCATTAAGAAGTATGGTGTTGTGAACTATGGTTCTATAAGCCTAAAGTACCTTCTACAACTCGTCTACCTATGCTCCCTTTTTGGCCTCTAACTTTGTCTTTAAGATCTGCTTGATGATCTTGTTAACAGCTTTAACTTTCCCATTGGCCTGTGAATGGTCTATGGCTGAGAAGCTTTTCAAAATTTTAAGGTCGTTACAGAACTTAATGAATTACTTGTTGTTAAACTAGGTCCCATTATCGATTATGATCTACTAAGAGACTCCAAACTTGCAAATAATATTAGCCCATACAAATTTTTCAATTTTTGAATAGGATAGTTCCGCGAGCTCCTTCACCTCTGCCCACTTGGTAATATAATCAATAGCCACAATGACATATTTACAATTCTCACAACATGTCGAGAGTGGCCCAATCAAGCCATACCCCATATCGTAAAAAGTCATGGACTGATCATTTGTTGCAGATAAGCTGGTAGAGCTTGTAGGACTTTGCCAAATCTTTCACATTTGTCACATCTTCTTACGAGGTCAATGGCATCTTGCTTCATTGTTAACCAATAAAATCCCTACCAGAGTGCCTTTTGAGCTAGAGATAGCACCCAGTATGGTTCCCGTAATGACCAGTGCGAATTTCTTTCAGGACAGTGACATAATCATTACCATCTATACACCTAGGAGCGGAGTAGAGAATCCCTTTTTATATAACATGTCATCGAAGATACAATGTCTAGCTATTCAAGCTCGTAGATGACATGATTCAAGTTTACCTTGTGGCAACTTGACATCTTGTAAGTAATCCAAGATTGGATACATCTATGAGTCTTTTGTCACAGCAATCGCTATCACAGCATCTTTCTGGTCTATACTTGGTAATGGAAGGAACTCCATTGGAATTGCTCCTAAGAAATCTACATTTCTTGTTATGGCTAGACAAGCTAATGCATACACATGTGCGTTTTGAGCTCACGAAATTTGATTGACCTTGTATTGCTGAAAAGAATCAAGCAGTTCCCTGATCTTTTGAAGGTAAATAGCCATTTTTGATCCCTTGTTTGGTATTCACCTCATATGTGACAAACTATAAGCTAGGATTTACGAAGGGCCTATTTGGCCACCTATTTTTTTGTTTTGGAAAATAGTTTTTTGTTTTTTTGTTCTACAAAAACAAAAAAAAAAGGTTGTTTGATAAACTATTTTCAAAAGTTGTTTTTAAAAAAACTATTTTGTGAAAGTATAACTAAAAAAATAGTTTTTAGAAAACACCATTTAGGTATTTTCCTTGTTTTTATGCAAAACTATTTTCAGGTTTCTTCAAAAATAAGGAGAACATCTGTTTTTATTAATGGTAAAGTTGTAAATAATATTAAATGTATTTTAATTTTCTTCAAAAACAAGGAAAACACTTGTTCTTAAAATTTACCTCCAAACAAGTTTTTTGTTCTAAAAAAATAGTTTTTACAATTGTTTTTAAAAAACCATTTTTAAAAAATTATAAAATAAAAATACTTGAAAACACTTCCAAATAGCCCCTAAATATCTTTAGGTTTTCAACTCACATCTCTTTTGTCAGACGAAGCCCTGCCAAGAATGCTTCGTATTCAGTTTCATTGTTTGTGGTTTGAAAACCAAATCTTAGTGCATATAGGATTTTGTGCTTCTCTGGGCTAACAAGAAGAACTCTTACCCTAACTTTCTACTCGCTTGATGCCTATCTACAAATAACTCCTACTATGGAGCTACTAAGGCCTTTATTTCCTCCTCTGTGGGACCCGTGAATTCTACAATGAAGTCTGCTAAGGCTTGTCCTTTGATTGCTAGCCTCGGCTTATACTTAATGTCAAACTGAGCTAGCTCAACTGCCTACTTGAGTAAATGACCTAAAGCATCAGTCTTATGTAGGATCTGCCTTAGTGGAAACTGCATTTGCACCACTATGCTATGTGCTTAAAAACATGGTCTCAGCTTCCTTGATGCCATCATGAGGCAGTAAACAAGTTTCTCCATCTATGAGTACCTCGTCTTAGCATTTAACAATCTTTTGCTCATATAGTAAACCGAAAATTATGCTCCACCTTTTTCTCATATGAGAGTTATGCTAAGAGTGTGATGAGATACTCCCAGCTAGACAATGAGCTTCTCACCTTCCTTTGGTTTAGACAAGAGAAGAGCTCAGCCCATATATTCCTTGAGCTGCTGAAAGGTGACCTCACATTGCTCGACTCACTCAAAGCATTTTGCCTTTTTTAATGCATCAAAGAAGGGGATGCACTTATTTGTTGCTTTTGAAATGAATCTACTAAATGCTGTGACCTAGCCATTAAGGCCCTATATGTCTTTGACTTTGATTGGGGATCTCATGTCAATAAGAGTTTTGATTTTCTCAGGATTTGCCTCGATTCCCCTACTATTTATCATAAACCTAAGAAATTTCTTGAAGCCACTGCAAATGCACACGTAAGTGGGTTCAACTTCATTTAATATTTCCTTAGAATTTGGAACATTTTCTCGAGATCACATACGTGGTTGGTGACTTGTTCAAATTTCACCAACATATTGTCCACGTACACTTCCATTGTCTTCTCGGTCTATTCCTTGAATATCATGTTTACTAACCACTGGTAGATTGCCCCTAGGTTCTTTAATCTAAAGGGCATCACCTTATAACAATACAAGTCATGGTCAGTAATGACTGAAGTGTGTTCCTTGTCTTATGGGTTCATAGGGATCTAATTGTATCTTGAGTAAGCATCCATGAAGCTGAGAAGGTGATAACCAGCAGTTGCATCCACGGGCTGATCAATTCTTGGGAGAGGGAAGTTATCTTTTAGACATGCTTTATTAAGATCTGTGAAGCTATCTTTTAGACATGCTTTGTTAGGATCTATGAAGTCAATATAGGTTTTCCATTTCACATTCTTCTTCTTCACAAGCATAGGGTTGGCTACCCAGGTTGGGTAATGAGCTTTATGGATAAACTTATTAGCTAAAAGTTTGTCCACTTCTTCTTTAAAGGTGGCATAACGCTCAGCAGTCATAAGCCTCCTCTTCTAGCAAACTAGCTTATGAAGAGGGTTGATATTAAGCCTATGTGACATGATCCTAGGATCAATTCCTACTATATCTTCATGGTTCCAAGTGAAGACATCCAAGTTTGCCTTAAGAAATTCAGCTAGCCAGGTCTTCACGTCCGGAGATAAGTTTTTCCCTAGCTTGAGGCATCATTTAGCATCTGTCTCTTTAAGCTCTTCTATTAAACCAGCTACTTTTTCTACATCCACCTCACAGGGTTCAAGGTTGTGGCTAACTCCTATTGTACTTCTAATTTGTTGCTCTCCACCAGGCACCACATTGACCGTCTTCCCTTTTTCTCCTAGTTTGACCACATCTTTATAGCAGCATTGAGTTACATGCTACTCACCTCATACACATCTGACTCCATTTGGGGTTAGGAATCTGATGGTAAGGGTCCTAGTAGATGTGACCATGCCTAGGTTGTCCATAGCAGGTCATCCCAACACCACATTGTATGCTGAAAGGTAGTCTATAATTAAGAAATCTGCTAAGATAGTAGCTTGGCGATCTGAATCTCCTAGAGTGATGGAAAGTCTAACTTGCCCTATTGGTAGTATTGCATCTCCTATGAAGCCATAAATGGGCTAAGGGGAAGGTTTCAACTAATCCAAACTTAACCCCATTTGATCAAAGCATCCCTTATACATGACGTTCACCGAGCTACCGGTATCAATCATTATTCTTCATACCTTGACGTTACCAATTCTAGCTCAAATAATCGATATGTCATTGTGAGAAGAATGTACTTCTCATGCATTTTCATTTGTAAAGGAGATACTGTCTGAGGTCATTTTAGCCTTCTTGGCGAGCCTCTCAGATTCACCATGACCTATGATTAAGACGTGGTTTGTCTCTCACACGTAGCGTTTATGCGACCTATTTAAAGTACCTACAATGTAAAACACACCATGGATGGTGAATATTGTTCTTATTGCAGGCACCTCCTCTTGTTTAGGAGTCCACTAGCATTGTTGTTGTACCGATTACTGGGGCTGCTAAGGTCATTGACCCACAGGTCACACCACATAATCTCTCAAGTGACCTCTTCTAATTAGATATTCAATTGCATCCTTAAGTGCCTAGTAGTCTGAAGTATTGTGCCTAATTTCATTGTGATAGGCACAAAACTTATCTTTGTTTCTATACCTATTAGGGATCTTTATGGGACAAGGCTTCCTAATTTCTTTCTGTTGCAAAGATCTTATCTTAAGTATCTGATAGGACGCTATATGTATCATGGCGACCTGGACACTAAGGTTGCTCACTCCTAACCTTTTTTTTAGCTTAATCGGTTGAGCCATCCTTCTAGCTTTCTTTGCCTTTCTTGCCATTACTCCTCTTTTTACTTTGGCTAGCAACATTTGTTTCTTCCTTCTGGTTGGACTTCCTTGGAATGAAAGTTTCTTCCCGCCTGATGTCCTTGGTAGCTTGTCATAAAACTCAGCCAAGTCTTTCACTAGAGACTTATATATGCTCTTGTATAGCTTATCATCCTTGCGAAGTCCTGTCGAGATCATCATTAGGATGCTCTCATCAGAGGGACTTTCTACATTACTAACTTTGTGCCTGAAGCGGGTGATATAGTCTTTTAGTGACTCATTTTTTTGCTAAAAGGCTGTTGCAAGATGGCAAGATGGTATAAGCTATTGTTTCAACACCTTGTATTAGTTGGTGAATCTCCTCTAACATTCTTCCCAACTATCAATGTTATGCACTAGAAGATTCCTGAACCACGTTCGAGGTATGTCTCCAAGAGTAGCTGGGAACACAAGGCACTTGGCGAAAGGATTGGTCATCTGGAGATCCATCTGTGCATTGAATGCATCTAAGTGGTTGTAAGGGTTACTATATTATATTGTGGAATTGTGGGAATTTTAAATTTTTGAAGGAAAGGCTCCATTTTGATCTCACTAGTGAACGGTCTCCTTTCCTCATAGCATTCTCGGCTACCTTGCACCTGAGGGCATTCTTCTAGCTACTTCACCCTCCAGAGTAACTCCTCTACCTTCAGGTCATGAGTCTCAGATCATTGGTTAGAAGATTACTGACTAATTCTACCTCCATGGTCATAGAAGTGACGATCTGAGGTTCCATGCTCTTTCTGCCCATGATCGAACAAATGTTAACCTGACGCATGCTCTTGTCTGGTCCTATTCGAGCTTTCCACTCGATGTGAACTCTTGCGTTGCTAATCATTGTAATCCTCGCATGCTCAATTGACATCTGATCTCATCTGCAAGTTAGAGAAGTGAGCTGAATCAGCATGTTGATACACTTGCCCAGCTAGCGGCTCCCCCTGAACTCCTTGCCATGGCTGCTAGAGTACTCCTCTAGGTGCAGCAACTTCAACCTTCTTTGCATGCCCAGAGCTTGTGCCTGTGTCAGCATTCTAGGCACCTCAGCTAACTCTTTTATTATGTTTTCAAGCACTTCCTGATGCTGATGCCATGTTTGCACTACATCAGATCCAAGAATAATAATAGTAGGCTGACGATGGGCTGTTGGGGGTAAGCCAATGGCTGTACTTATAGCGAGAGTGGCGGAAATGCCTGCCATAGGATGAATTGGTTCCCAATGTTGTTCAACATGACCTTCTAGCTGGTCAACTGGCACATCAGAACTTTAGGGGTGGTTCTTCCTCCAACCATTGTTACTGAACGAAAAATTAACCAAAATGTAGAAAATTAATTAGAATGCAGTTTAGGCTCTCCTTCTAGTGCTAAAATGTTGATGTGTGAATTTAGTCAACCAAGAAGTTCAGAAACTTAAACTAAAAATGGAGAGTGTAGGGAGAGAGATGGAGAGAAAAAAAAAGAGAGGAAGAACAAGAGGACACTAGAAATTTTTAATGTGGTTCGACTAAAGTCAATCGACTCCTACGTCCACGGTAGTATATTTCTAAGAGTGTGTTTACAGTGTATTTGTATGTTGTTGGCAATCTGATCTTGGTTGTATCAATTTCATTTTTTCATGTCTTCTATACAATGATCTTAACCCCTATTTATAGTGTTTAGAGTGTTACAATATGTCCAACAAGGAAAGATTCTTGAATCGCAATTTGCTTCATGAATTTCCATAAAAATAATTAATTAATTATGTAAGTTGATACCCCCAAGTTGGTACCCACAAGTTGATTCATTCTCAGGTTTAGCCACAGCAAAGGTGCTCCAATCTACAAGCTAGACCTCATTCCCAATGATATGAGGTTGTCACTTTGACCCTTCACCAGTGACCCCAAGTTTGCTCTTGGCGACCTGATACCTTGTTTAGGTTGGAGTAAGACTTTATTAACTAGGCTTATGTATTGAGCTTTTACCAGCCCATTTATATGGTTCCAGAAAACACCCACAACAACACTCAAGTGTAAGTCCTCCAACAACAATGGAAGTAGAATCCATTTGGTGGAATCGTGAAGCAATTGGTGTCTATTCCATGATTTGGTATGCTTACTCCAATTGATGCAAATCATACTATGTACAATTTCGAAAATCATACTATGTTGCTTCTGTTTAGAAAAGAAAAGTTGAAAAAGTTTTGTGTTAACTGTTGTCAACTAGGACATTTCAAAGTGCAATGAACACGACTTAGCTCTAACAAAGGCTTGGCTTCTAATATCTAGCATTGCCTCTTTTACTTATAAAGTCCAAAACGACCACCTTTGAATGACAATTAAGCTCAACCCTCATCCTGTGGCTTTCAAGCTAACAAACTACTATATGGCCATTTATAGTAAATAGTTTGTCTTCACCTACTCAAATTGGAAGCTTATTACCAGGATGGAGTACCATAGTTTTGAAGAGCCAACTTCAACAAAATGTGCAAATAATAGTTTGGTCAAAGATGGAGCTAGGTTTATAGAGGCCTTATTCCATTGGTATTGTTAATGCTGTCTTGCCATCTCCAAAAGTGAATCATCAAAAACACTAGCAGAAAAATTTAAGGATTTAACACAAATTGTTCAAGCAATCAACCTAGCAATTGATCAGCTACAAGACAACAACTAGATTCCTATATAAGCCATATATTACCAATGTGGTAAGTTATTGTTAAATCCTTCTGATGCTAATCAAAGCTTCAATGGGAGTTTATGAGCCATAACCAACCACTAGGCTTGTTAGGATGTCTTCAAACTTTCTTTATATAGTTTTATCTTTGTCTTTTTCGTCTATTTGTGTTTTCAAGTTGTTTTAAGTTTCCTCCTAGTGTATAAGGTTTGTCGCTTTGATCCCTATTTATTATTTGTTATGTAATGAAAAAAAGTAGCCTCCACCACTTGGAATTCACTATCTACTTCTTGCTAATGTGCTTAAGGTCTTCATAACACTTTTTGTCACTATAATTTTCTCTTTCATTTTGGCTTTTAGCCTCCATTGAATCACAAAAAAAAAATGAAAGAAAGAAAGAAATAAAAGTGTCAAAATGGGTTGGTTCTAATAGATTGGTTTGAGATTGTATTAATGTTCGCTAATATTGGTAAGAAAAAATCTAAGTAGCTTAACTTGATAAAGAACTGGACCAAAATAGCCTAATCCAACAAGAGTCTAAAATTGATAAATATTGACTACTGAGCTAATAGGTTAGCCCAAAAACATAGTGTAATACCTGAAAAAATTAAGAAAATAAAAAGGAAAATTTAAAATAAAAGTTGAAAATGAAAAGGGCTAAACTGAAAAGTTTTTAGGGACTTATTTGCAAGGTTTGATTTTCGGAGGGG
>JANHAO010018972.1:0-13406 GCA_026873985.1 Saraca asoca
AAAAGTTAAATAAAAACCACAAGTTAATGACTATTTAAGAAGTAAAATCAAGTATTTTTATAGGTACATTTTCTACTTATCAGCTCCTCACAGGATTGCGTCTTGCAAGAGAGGTGTGAGCTGAAAACCTGAAGATCTTCAGCAATTCGCAATTGGTCATTTGCCACGTAAAGGGGGAATACCAAGCAAAGGGACCAAAGATGACTGTTTATCTACAAAAGGCCCAAGAATTACTCCGTGGATTTCAAATGTTTAAGATCAATCAGATCCCTCGAGTTGAGAACATGCATGCGGATGCACTGGCCTGACTAGCTGTGGCAAAAGATACGGAATTTTCAAGCATAATACTTGTAGAAGTTCTTCCGCTCCCTAGTATCGAGCAGAAGGACACTGTAATGATGGTTTCTATAGCACACAGCTCATGGATGAACCCCATCCTAAATTACCTGCGACATGACGAGCTCCCTGAGGATAAGTTAGAGGCATGCCACGTATAGTTCTGAGCTGCTAGGTACTGCGTCATAAATGATAGCTTTACCGGAGGGGCCTCTCGGCCCCATTTCTCCTATGCCTTGACAGTCCTGATTACGATCTCGTTTTGAAAGAGATACACACTGGACACTGTGGAAACCATGTTAGGGGGCTGTCATTGGCTCAAAAGGCCTTCCGACAAGGTTTCTTCTCGATAACCATGAAACAAGATGCAATCAATCTTGTCAGGAGGTGCGATAAATATCAAAGGTTCGCTACGATTTCTCGAGTTCCCCCAGCCTACCTCAAATAGATGATCAACCCTTGGCCTTTCGTAATATGGGGGATTGATCTGATAAGGCCCCTCTCTATGGGTCACAAAAATTGTAAATATGTTGTGGTAGTGGTGGATTGCTTCACTAAATGGGTGGAAGCGAAAGAATTAGCCCAGATTTCTTCTTCCCAAATCGAGAGGTTTGTCTAGAACAACATTGTCTGCTGATTCGGTGTCCCTCAGTAAATAGTGTCTGATAATAGGACTCAGTTCACGAGCTAGTAGTTTGTCCAATTCTACGATAACCTTGGAATCCTAAAAAGCTTTTCATCTGTGAGCCACCCTCAGACTAATAGGCAGGTGGAAGCAGTAAATAAAATCATCAAGTAAATCTTGAAGAAGAAGCTGGAGGCAAGAAAGGGAGTATGGGTAGACGAACTGCCCAAGGTACTATGGGCTTACCGCACTACGGCTTGCAACAACACTGGGGAAACCCCTTCTTCGATGGTCTACAGAACCAAGGCGATGGTTCCGGTAGAATTTGAAGTAACCTCACACCGAAGAGCTACTTTTGACACAGAGGAAAATAACCAATTACTTACTGCAAGCCTCGATCTCATTGAAGAAAAAAGAGATGAAGTGTGCCTAAGAATCGTGACCTACCAGCAAAGGGTTACGCGATATTTCAATCGGAAGGTACAAGCTCGAAGCTTCAAACTAGGTGACCTTGTCCTGCGCCTCATCCAGGAGGCTATGATCCCAGAGAAGGAATGCTGGGTCCAAATTGGGAAGGGCCGTATATCATAAAAGAAAGACTAAAGACCAGAGGATATCGCCTTACAAACATCGAAGGGGCAGAGTTCCCTCGAACTTGGAATGTCGAACACCTTTGGCCTTATTATCAGTGAAGAAAATTTTACTCTGTCAAAATTGTAACTATCTATTGAAGTTTTGAATTAAAATTGTATCCCTATTAAGTCCTTTCTAGAAGTGTCTATTTGTGTTTGAGGAATAATTGCCATATCTCGGGAAGATAGATCATGTAGTGGTGTCAAGCATATATGTAAAAAAAAAGTAAAACAGGAGAAGAAGAAGAAGAAGGGAAGAGAAGAAGAAGATCCCTTGCAAAATTAAAAAGTCATGGGAAAATGTCTCAATTACAAATTCAGGAGATGTAAAGCGACAAGGAAAATAAAAATTATTAGGACGTTGGAGAAGCTTTTGTGTCCGGGGGACCTTGGGCGTCTGGGGGGCTAGAGAGCAACGCAGGTTAACTTTCTACAATTCGATTTTTAGGCCTTTTTATGGCTAACTACTCCACAAGCAAAGCAATTTTAGCCTGCACTGCATTTTCATCAGAAGGGCCATCTACGGTCTCAGCGCTCGGAGAAGGAGCCGTCTTAGCACCTTCAATAAAACCCTGAATGATGTCTATGATCTCCCCACCAAAGAAAGAGAAATCAAGGTCTGGGTGATTTAGCCACAGGGTATACATGAAGCTATCTATAGTATGAGCGACTGTGGCCTCTCGAGCCTGCTTGACCATAGCAACAGTCTCTTCCTTCACCTTGGCCACCTTCTCCTTGGCGTGTGTGGCTTTCTCTTCAGCCTGCATGGAGGCCACCTCAGCCCGCTTGGTTGCTTCTTCGACTCATTCCACTCTCTCCATAGCATGACTTGCCCTCTCTTGGGTAGCTTCGAACTGCTTTTGGAAACTCTTGACCTCCTGAGTCAAAAATATGTCTTCCCTACTCCTTTGAAGCTCATCGTGGGCTCTACATAGCCTCGAAGCAAATTTTGCTACCTTATGTGCAACAGACTCTTCAGCCCTTTTCATTGCGGCATTCTCTCCTTGAAGTTGGGTTTCGACATCTCCCAACTTCCTTTTCAGATCTGTCACCTTGCTTGTAGTCGCAACAAGGCTAGCCTCAAGCTGATACTTCTCTGCCTCCCAGCTCAAACACTTGTCCCTCTACTTAATAGCCTCAAAGGCCCCCTAAAGAAAATAAATAAAAAGATCAGAACTCAAACGAGAGCCAGAAAGAACGAGGAGAAAATAGTACTAACTAGTAAGTAGTGACTAGCCAAGGCCTCCATCAAGACACTGCCCCGAATGCCATCATCCTCTAAAGACATGACGTTGGCTCCCAGAATTTGGCCCACGTTGTCATGAATAGTGTTAAAAAGGGCTAGGGTTTTAGCCCCCAATGTTTCTGTCAGGCGTTCTAGAGCGTCCCTGAGTTGTGCTAACAGATCAGTAGCGAGCTCTTTTCCTTTGTCAACCCTCCACCTTCGAAGAAGGTTCAGTGGAAGTCTCGCCTCTTCATCGTGTGGACCTCATCATCCCTTCCTCAATTACTCCGTGCTCTGTAATGGGGGCTGGGAGGAGCAAGGTCCCCTCCACCACCAATAGATCGGAAAGGAGGATAAGCTGAGTTGGAGGACGAACATGTGCGGAAGAAGGAGATGGGTTGGCCTGAGTAGGCTTTAGAGATGTAGTAAAAGAGGTAGGACATTTAGTGCGAACAAAAGTAGAGGAAACAGCTCGTTTAGATCTAGGAGGGGGCACAACGAGGTTCACACGACCCATGGGAGCCTAATCACTAAAGTTAGCCGGGGAAACCTCTCTTGACCTGCGAACCCCAATATCACGCGAGCTACTAATGAGCTTGGTACCAAGAGTAGGAGAAAGCCCATAGGTTCATAAGAGCTCCTCGTTGAACCTTGAAGTGTTGGGAAAGTTGTCAGAAATCTAAAGCTGGTCCAGAACCTTAGTCTGTGCCACACTCAGCTCCGGTCTTTCCTTTCGAACTCCATCTGCAAGGAGCATAGCAAAATGTTAGACTCACATTAAAATAAATAATGATAAAGAGCAGACATCCCCCCTAGCTTACTCACCTAGATTCCACACAAATGAAAAATGCTGAAGACGATGTAGTGACAAGCAGGACACATAGAACCAACGGGTCTTATATGGACCCTCGTTGGACTTCCCCCGAGCGTCCCCTTGAGGCAATGCTTTTTTATGCTTCGAAGGGTGAAGTGAGAGATAATAATAACCCTCCTGCCTCCTGGCACCCTTAATACTATAGAGAAAATAAAGAACCTTTGCACTAGGAGGACAGAGATCATTCTGAAGATGGATCACGGCAAGAGAGGTTAAGGAAAAATATGCGTTGGGAGTCAATTGGGCCGGCGTAAGTCCCAGCTCATTCAAGAAGTCAATTATGTATGGAGGGATTGGGAGTCAGAGACCCGCATTCAAGTGATGAATGCTAATGGCCGTGAACCTATCAGGAAGGTATGCGGCATGATCGCTGCGGGATGGAACCATCACACGGCAGCCTTATGAGAAGAAATACGTTTCTACAATTCCCCCCATTGATTTAGGCTTAATATTGAAGGGAAAATGTTTGAAGGGAAAGGCAGCTCCCAATCCCTCTGACCCGGCACGAGCCACAAATCCACTGGCAACCTTGCCACTTTGGGACACCAAGTCCCCTATAGCACAAGGCATCCCAAACATAGGCCACTACTCTAGAAATGATTTAACCTAAAAGGGAAATGGCTACTACCCCGAACCATTCAGATCCACGAAGCATAAACAAGGGCCCTAGGAACCAAACCAAAAGCACCCAAAAACTAAGAAGTTTCGCCACCACCCAAGGCCCTAACCATTAACCAGCGGAACAAATAAGGCTCACTCTCGCCCCGATTCTCTGTCAATAGCAAAACATGCCCACAATGATTTTAGAACCAAAAAAACACAATATGCCATGATGGAAACAAAAACTCACTTTGCTAAATCAAGAAGCTGTCTGGAAGGCAGAGGAACGCGAAAAGCTAGCAACCAAGGATCCGACTTAACAGAACCAGAGAGTTGAAAGACTGGGGAGGGAGCGCGGTGAATAATCCCTAGAATAGAGAAGAAGCAGAACGACCTACCTTTTTGGAAAATGATTAAAAAAGGAGAAAATTTTCCCGACTTTATTTTGAAAAATCCAATCGTCAGATCCGAAGACCCCTCAAATGACCCACGATCTAACAGACTAGCGCACATCGGCATTAAAAGCTAGATCATGTACACTGAATGCAATAATCATTGCGCCAGCTGAAGAATCGAAGAGTCATGTGTAGAGTAAGGCACTTCAAAAAAAAAGAGAAAAAAGAGAAGCAAACTGCATGCCCTCTCCAGTCCATTGATCATGACCATCCCGTGATCTCAAGCCAGCACGAAAATAACTTACAGCTTGCTCCAAATCTAGCACGGGCACACCTGGTGCTAAAAGTGCTAAGCCTCTAGAGCTCTAAATCCAGCTCGGGCACACTTGGTGCTAAAAGCACTATGCCTCCAAAGCTCTAAATCTAGCTCGGGCACACCTGGTGCTAAAAGCACTAAGCCTCTAGAGCTCCAAACCTAGCTCGGGCGCACTTGGTGCTAAAAGCACTAAGCTTCTAGAGCTCCAAATCCAACTCGGGCACACCTGGTGCTAAAAGCACTAAGCCTCCAAAGCTCCAAATTTACCTTGGGCACACCTGGTGCTAAAAGGATTAAGCCTCCAAAGCTCCAAATCTAGCTTAAGCACACCTGGTGCTAAAAGGACTAAGCTGCTAGAGCTCCAAATCTAGCTTGGGCACACTTGGTGCTAAAAGCACTAAGCCTCCAGAGCTCCAAATCTAGCTCGAGCACACCTGGTGCTAAAAGCACTAAGCCTCTAAAGCTCCAAATCTAGCTCGGGAACACCTAATGCCAAAAGCACTAAGCCTCCAAAGCTCCAAATCTAGCTTGGGCACACTTGGTGCTGAAAGCATTAGGCCTCCAGGGTTTATGTTGTCTTCAGATCGAAAATCCTTGATCGTACTATTGATACAGCAAACTATCCTCACAATTCCACTTAGCTCGATCACATCAAAAAGATCCTCGTTTTGTCGCGCCAAGAGCGCATGGAATTGTCCATGAATCCACTGAAACGAAAGTACAGCTAACACAATTGGTCAGTTAGTATCGTTATTCACCTAAAATCCCCACACAAGATGCAAGATCTATTGTCGAGCAAACCATTCCATAAATAAGAGTCGTATCTCTTGGGGGCAAGTCAATAACTCTCAGCCAACAAAGTGAACTGCGAGTTAGGGGGCTGATGTTGTGGATGTTCCTTAGACTGAGCAAAAAAGGATCATCTGGGACCCAGAGAACTGGGGTTCAAGTTAGAAAGGCATGATCCAATCTGAAATGGGGTTGCTGAGGACCGTGGGGAAGATCGCACGATGCAAGTTCACAGACCCTAACCAGTGAAGATAACAGTGAACTCTCCTCTGTATCAGAGGAGATGGCTACCATCTGGCAGGCACAGCCTAAGCACTCTACTAAGATGCAAAGCAGCCCCCAAAGTCTGACAATGATTAGCCTAGCATTTAATGAGTAGCACGGATGTAATCATGGTCTTATGTTAACAAGTTACGAATTGTAACCTTCCCAATATATAAATGATACGGGAAGGGAAATAAGAGAAAGAACTAAGAAAACTCTATTAAGATACTTTCTTGTATGTGTAATCAGAAGTTATGACAGGTCAATAAAACCACCGTGGACGTAGGAGTCATCCAGACTTTGGCCAAACCATGATAAAAATCTTCTTCCTGATTCCTTCTCTGATACCTTTGAATCTTCTTCTCACTAGTCATCCTTTCACGTAATCACATAGCAGTTTGGTTATTAAAACATTCGGTTGACCGATTGCTAAAATCGACAGTCAACAAGTTTCATGTGCTTAATAAATAACTATTTGGTTTGTCTCTCCTAATAGTTATAATCAAGAGCAGGGGGAATAGAATTCCTTTTAACAATTTCTCAATATAGGAAAATTTTCTCTAGAGAAAATTGCTTCTAATAGCAATTTTTCAGCAATTGAAAACAAGTTTAGGTGTATCTGTGGCATAATTAAATATTTGCCATGGTACACTGTTATTACTACTACTATTTTTGACTTTAGGTACCAGAATATTTCCCTCTTACTATAGAGTGGCAATAATTTTAGTGTTTTCAACTTAATGTAATAGCATGCTATTTCCTTTACCATACTTGATCTCCAAGCTACCTTCACTATTGATGCTAAGAATTCCACAATCATCAAAGATTAGGGTGTTCTTGAAAATCCAAAATGGATTTGGTTTCAATTAGTGTTCTAAGCAATACTTTTTCGTTTTTGACCTATTTCCATAATGTTAATTAAACATGATTTTGAGCTTTCTCAATTTTGTTGTTGCTTTTTTTCTACCAATTGATACTATCTGACTTTAGTCAACCAATACAGTTTGTATTTTTCATCAATAAGGTTGTGGAAGCATTTTTCATCATACTTGTAGTCTTGTGGGATTTCATTCCATCAGTCTGACTTTTTTATGGATGTCTTCTTTTGCAATAAGTAGAAATGTTTAGTTTCATTTGAATCATTTCTCAACAATATTTCATGATTAGTGACAAAATATAGAAAAATAAAGTAATACAGTAAACATTTTAATTAGAGATGGCAATGTAGACCTGACCTAATCGGGTCTATCAAAGACTTGCCACTCCAAGCTCATTAGAGCATCAGATTTGTTTAGGATCCAATAAGATCAAATTTAAAGATTTGATAAAAATCTATTTTGAATTAAAACAATATAATTGTGGATTCTTTTTTAAAAAAATATAAAGTTATTTTTTATTGACAATAATTAATTTATTATAGAGTATGATATTCAAAAAAGGCCCAAGAAACATTAAATATTTAATGGTTAGATCCAAAACCCAAGAGATTAACTAATGGAATCTGACTAGTTGGATAAATGACTATCAGTTTAGGTAAGACCCATTGAATTTGAATATTTTTGTTATCCCAAAGTTTAATTTGAATCTGAAATATATTTTTATTATCTGACAAATGAGTAAACTACTTTGCTATCTTCCCCTAAGCAACCCCTGCATTTTATTTCAACATAATTGAAGAAGAGGAACCAAATGGAAGATCAAAAGACTTGTTCCATAAATGTGGTGACAATTTCAGTTATAGGTCCTAGATAGAAGCACTTTGGAACATGAGTTGAAAGTAACCCATGTATACGATAACTTCCATGTTTGCTTATTCCATCAAACTTTGGTATCCATGTGAAAATTGAAACAAATCAGTGTTATTTTGTTAAACTATGGTAGTTTATATAATTTATTTAAGAGTAGAAAGGGTGCTCTTCAAATGTTAAATATCAACAGGAAGAGTATGTGATGTATGTTGGTTTAATACTATAAGGACCAAAGATAGGAGCATTTTTCTTTGAAGTTTCTGTCCTATATTGTCTATGCCACTTTATTGATGTGTCAGTGTCACAATAATTCCTACCTTGAGTTTGCTTGGACATCATCATTCTATGTGTGTTCTATATTAGAATGAATGATAAAGTTTGTATCAGTAGCAACTAGTATAATATGAAATTTTAAAATTAGAATTGATATATTAACAAAAGTCTAGGAGAAAGAAACTTTTAGTGAAAGGATGATATAAATGGTTGAAAACATAGCCCAAGTTGTTGGAGTTTCTCATATAAATGGTAGTAAAAGGATGATATTGAGAGGACTATGTCTCAATTGTTCATTTATGATGTTGCTCAGAATAAGGTCTAGGAGAAAGCAAATTAAGTTAAACTAGCCATGTATTCATTCCAAGCACTTCATTATTAGTTCCATGTGCTTAATAAATAACTATTTAGTTTGTCTCTCCTAATAGTTATAATCAAGAGCAGGGGGAGTAGAATTCTTTTTAACAATTTCTAATACAAGAAAATTTTCTCTAGGGAAAATTGGCTTTTCAACACTTGAAAACAAGTTTAGAAGTATTTGTGGCATAATCAAATATTTGCCACAACACACTATTACTACTACTATTTTTGACTTTAGGTACCAAAATATTTCCCTCTTGTTGTAGACTGGCAATATTTTCAGTATTTTCAACTTTATATAGTGGTATGCTATTTCCTTTACCATACTTGATCCCTAAGCTACCTTCACCATTGATGCTAAAAATTGCACAATCATCAAAGATTGGGTTCTTCTTGAAAATCCAAAATGGATTTGTTTTTTATTAGTGTTCTTAGTAGTACTTTTCCATGTTTGATCTATTTCCATAATGTTAATTAAACATGATTTTGAGCTTTCTCAATTTTGGTACTGCTTCTTTTCTACCAACTGATACTATCTGATTTTTGGTCAACCAATACAATCTACAATTTTCATCAATAAGGTTGTGGAAGCTTTTTTCATCATACTTGTAGTCTTGCGGGATTTTATTCCATCAGTCTGACTTTTTGAAGGATGCCTTCTTTTGCAAAAAGTATAAAAGCTTAGTTTCATTTGAATCATTTCTCAATAATATATGATGATTAGTGACAAAATATAGAAAAATAAAATAAAACAATAAGCATTTTAATTAGAGATGGCAACGCAAACCTAATCCGATTGGGTCCATTAAGGACTTGCCAATTCAGACTCGTTAGAGCCTCAAATTTGTTAAGGATCCAACAAGATTATATTTGAAGATCTGATAAAAATTTATTTTGAATTAGAAAAATATAATTATAGGTTTTTTTAAGAAAAATATAAAATTATTTTTTATTGATAATATTTAATTTGTTATAAAGTATAATACTTAAAAAGAGGCCCAAGAACTATTAAATATTTAATGGTTAAATCTAAAACCCAAGCTATCAATTAATGGGAGGCTAACTAGTTAGATAAATATCCATCGATTCAAGTAAAATTCATTGAATTTGAATATTTTTGTTATCCCAAAGTTTAATTTGAAATATATGCAGTAATTTGTTCCTTTTCCTTTTCTTGTTTACCATTTTTCATGAATTTTACAAATGAATATACAATCTAAACCTAAATTGCTTAGTTTAACCACAAAAATGAGATAGATAATTGCTTAATTAAGATTGGTTAGTTGTTGAAAGTAACAATTCAACTCTTAAAAAAATCTCCTACAGTCCTAATATCTAACTTGGATTTAGCCAAAAAACAAAAAAAAAAATCTGGTTTGGAAGGACATGTAACCATTAACTTGAATGACTGAAGTGTTGCTGACTTTGAACAATACAAAGCTTGGAAGTTAGAAGCTAAGATATATTTTTATATTTAAAAGAGAAGCGGGCAATAATTTAATTAATTAGGACTAAGAAACTGGCAGGAAATGTCTACTTATATGATCTGCCTATAGGCGCCTTGCTTGACTATAGTTACCAGGGTATGGAGATCTGCCTACTGGTGCCTTGCTCGACTATAGTTGTCAGGGTATGGATAGGGGCCACACACAATGCACTTTTTCACAAACACTTCACAGATGTGATTTAATTTAAAATTATATGTACTAATTTATAATGGTTGAAGCCAACTAAAAACAGAATGTATCTAAGTAAGATTGGGGAAAAAAATCAAATCCTAAACATTCTATGAAATTAAGTAATTAAAAGCAATTAAAATTTAAATACGATTTAAAACAAATAATTTTTTTTTGACAAAATCAATTTACAATTAAGAATGATTTAAAAAAATTTTAATCACTTCTTGCCGAATCATTCGAAATTTTATCTAAAGTCAAAATAAAACCTTTATCTATTGTTATAGTTTTCATTATTTAAAACCTAAGTTCAATAAAATAAAGTCTTTATTATGAAATTATATGATAATCGTCATTATGGAATAGATTTTTATTAATTAATTTCTAGTTAAGCAAATAATGTGCACAATGTAGTGCATAATTTTTATGAATTCATGTTTCACTAATTTGAAACTTTGTATTATATATGAGTCATAACAATTGCAGAAGAGTTTGTATTAAATTTTGAAATTTTAGTTATATTTTTGCAATTATTAGTGCTATCTCTTAGTGATATTAACCACAAAAAAACTTTTAAAAAAACTTTCAACGAGTCCAAAAACAATCTAAAAACACTTTAAACCGACTTGAACAGTTAAAATCGATTCATGTAAACCACTCCTAATCAACCCGCACCTACTCCAGTATAATAATAATAAAAGTGCAAGAAGATTATTAGAGCATGGATTGTGTAGTCAGTATTTTTCATCCTCAAACTTTCATATACTTATATATGATTTTACGAAAATCATATTTTTTTTAGAGTTTAAATCCTTTCACAATGTGATATTTTATTTATTCTTATCTAAATATTCAAATAAATAAGTAATTTTACTATAAATATATGTAATTATTTGAAGAAACTCTCCATTGTCTATGTCTCTTTCACCTAAAGGAGGGGAATGGGGCGGAAAAAATCTAAAGGAGGAGGTTGGGTTTTAATTTTCATTTTCTTTTAAGTCATTGAATTTACTTGATTTGTTTTGAAGTGATTTTTTAAAATGAAGGTTAAATTAAGTTTCAGTCCCTATAATTTGTTCCTATTTGTACTTTTGTCTTTATATTTTTTTTATAATTAGATTCTTAGAGTTTATTTTTATTTGTAATTAACTTCCTACCATAAGTAATTTAGAGATTTCTTTTTTTAATTGTCCGATATAATGAATATTTATCAATTTATATAGTTATATCATGGCATATAACTAAAAAAAAAAAGTAAATTTCAATAACAAAATTACTAGAAGAATCAAGAATCATTTATTTCAATTATGCATATTTTCATTCTAGTGGATTCAATTCCATTTTATTTATTTAAATATTTTCTTCAAACTACAATAATATATCATCCTAATTCATAACTCTCATCATATAACTATAAAAGTCCATAAATGTTAGTCATATTAGATTATTGTACACTAAAATTTTTAAATTAATAAGTGTAGGGAGTTAATTATAAATGAAAAAATTTTAAGGACCTAATTATAAGAAAAAAATTATAAAAATAAAATTACAAATTATAAGAAATTATAGGAACTAAAAGTTTAATTTAACCTAAATATAACTTATTTTATCTTGTAAATAGTGTTATACTACATACATATTAAAATTTAATTTAAATTAATCTAATATATTTATTAGCCTAATCAATCCAAATCTCAACACTGAGTGACACTTTGCACTGGGTATTAAAAATATCTAGCACAATTATCTTACAAAACTGGCATCATCCAAGAAATCTGCTCACTCCCCTCCTGTGGGGCTAATTTATATGCCAGAAGTGGACATGGTACAAATTTGTTATCTGTTTTCAAGCTAGAAAACAAGAAAGTAGAAAAGGTTCTCAAAACTCCAAAACCAAGATTCTAGTACACAAATGGCAAAGGCAAAGCCAAGCTTAAGCTTAACATTCCAGATTTTCTCACTTTGCCTGGTGGCTTTGGCCTCTTCTCAGAGCGCTAATAATGTGAGGGCTACCTTGCATTTGTTCAATCCTCAGTAGGATGGGTGGAACTTGAATGCTATGGGTGCTTTGTGCTCAACTTGGGATGCTAACAAACCACTTTCATGGCTTAGCCAATATGGCTGGACAGCCTTCTATGGACCTGTTGGCCCTACTGGCCAAGATGCTTGTGGCAAGTACTTCAGGGTATCACCACCTAACCATTTAAACTCATTAATTCTATTTAGCATCAAATAAGAGTATGGCAATAGTTTGACACTAAACACACTTTTTGGTTCCTCAGATGTAGGGTTTGTTTCATTTTTCTCAAATTTAGTATCAATTTGTTTCCTAAATGATGTAAAAATTCAATAAAGCAGTGTTTTTACGATGAAATTGTTAGAACTTGCTTGTAAGAGGGATTGGTTTAGAGCCTTTTTTTTTCATTAGTGAAGAATCAAATTGATGTTGAAATTCTTACAGATGAAACTGACACAAACTGTGTGAGAGAACAAAAAGGGTGTTTAATGATTTGCATGCATTTGCAGGTGACCAACAGTGCAACTGGAGACCAAACCACTGTGGGAATTGTAGATCAATGCAGCAATGGAGGCCTGGACTTGGATTTGGCTGAGTTCGAATAGGTAGCAATGGGGAAGGCATGAACCAGGGCCATCTTTTTGTCAACTTCAGCTTTGTGAATTGTGGTAACTTGAGCTTTCATTTTAGACTGAGATTGGGAATTATGCTTCCTTTCTCTGTTTTTTTTCCAGTAAATTACTCCTGCTGTATTTCTGACACTATATCATTAATTAGCCTCGCAAGGATAAACCTTCGAGTACAGCAAAGGCTAAAATCCACGCTCCCACAAGCAACCGCGACAAAGTAATTTCAGGCACAAAGCCTTGCCTCGCTCGTCACGATACAACGACGCTGTGAGGTATGGTCCCCGAAGCTATATCCCAGTGACACCACGACCTAGTAATAAGGGCTTGGGATCGACCCGGCATAATAATTGATCACTCTATTCATGCACGCTTCCTCGCTATGATGATCCTCACGGAATCTCCAAGGCCAGGACCTCTCACTTGAAACATCAGAGTGTCTTGCTTGGCACGGTAACGGCTATAAGCCTACAAGTCGGCCTTAGAAGCCTACTTCTATAACCTACAGTCAGAATATGGTCTTTTCATTGTCTTTTCTCATTTATTTGGTATGATACAATTGTAACTTGTAATTAATGCATGTAGCCTCTCCTTCCTCTATAAATAGGATTGCATTGTTAGGAGAGGGAGAGAGATCTTGTAAGCAGAGC
>JANHAO010018973.1:0-13386 GCA_026873985.1 Saraca asoca
TAAATGACTGAAAGGCTTCTAATTTATGTTTGAGTAAATAAATCCATATTTTCTTAGTGAAATCATCAACAAAGGTTATGAAATAGCAGTTTTTAACTAGTAACAAATGGTAAAATTGAATTAGAATTTTGTAAGTCTGTAGATCAAGTTGTAGACATTCTGACAAAACCATTAAAGGTGGATGCATTCGAGAAACTGAGGATAATATATGGTGTTATTTTAAAATCAAATTTAAGGAAAGCTATTGAAAATAATCTAAATTAAATTTTAAAAAAAATGATAAAGGCCAAAGCCTTAAATTGTGGAAACTGGAGCCCCAATTATAATAAGATAAGACTACAGTTTAAAATAAGCCTTAAATCTTTATTTTTGGAATACAGTAAATAAAGCTTAGTGAAGATAAGGTTAATCTATTAGGATAAGCCTTAAGCCTTTATTTTTATAATGCAACAGATAAAGCTTAAGGAAGATAATATTGATTTGTTGGGATAGAGTTAAAAATTTTATTCTTATCTTATTAGTCTAGTTTTGTCTATAAATATATCTTGTTTTAGTTTTTGTAATACAATTAAAAAGTAAGCAAGAGAAATAAGATAGCAACTTTGTGAGTTAGGTAAAGTATAGTGTTTCTTTGTGTGTTGAGTTAAAGTTATGATCAAAGAATTTCTCTTTTCTCATATTTTATTTTGAAAATTTTCTTCTTTTATTTTATTCTTTTGATTTTTAATTCCAACATATATGAAAAGTGTGATAAAAAATAATATTTATTATTTTTAAAAAATTATTTTTTCATTATTATAATGCCATACATTTTAAAGTATATAATAAATGACATAAAAAATTCTTTATTATATACAAAGAAATCATTTTCACTCCCGCTTCCTTCTACATACTAATGAAATTCAAGATTAATCTGAAATGCATTAATTTGTGAGAGTAGGTAAAAGAAAAAGTAAATATAACATTGTGAATCGAAAAAGGCCTTTTTCGAGTTTATGGAAAAGAGTACCAAGAAAATGAAGGAAAGTTAGTTATGTAAGCTAACATGAAACCATAAAAGTATATATTATTGAATTACACTTGGATAATATATATAAGGACATCCAAGATGACTTGTGTCAACTTTATTAATGTAAATATCATATTTATTTATTGAAGTCTTGGGGGTAAGTTGATGACAACTATACATGTACATGATAACTAAGTAAAGCACTGTTCCACAGGACTCATTATTCCAAGGTCTTACTTGCAGATCTAAACATAATTCTTTATTATAAGTCAAGGTCATTGTTAAACAGGCAATAAAAACTTGTTAACTGCTAAATTTTGGATTAGAGAACATATGAAAAACAATTCTTTAACAACGTCTTTTTCTTCTAAGAAAAAATAGCCAGTAATGAATCATAACTTATGCTGATTGATGAGTAAGGTTTGGATCTATATAATTAATTAAACTCCAATTATTGATAGAATCATAAAATTTCAAGATAGAGGAAAATGTCCGTACCGTATACTTTAAGAAATATTTAACGTCACAAAAGATTTCAATAAATCCATTAGCAAAATATAAACAAACGTGATTTGAAATTTACATATTTATTTATTTTTTATTTTACGGATACTTGATCAGATAAGAAAAAGACTGAACCCAATAGGCCACGTGCACGGCCACCGACTTCATAAACAAGGTTGGTCCCTTTGCCATTGTAGTTTGTGGATGGCAAGCAGTTGACTGGCTGCTAACTCATCATTGACATCATTGAACTGCAACCAAAACATGTCGTTTCAACCAACGGCAGTAAGTCCTTGTCGTATGTATACATGGTTTGGTCTGCCATCTACATGGACATCACCACTCTTCCACATATATATATTTTTTAATTTTTTAGTTGAAATTTATATGATTTATTATTTATATTATCACATAAAAAAAGATTATTTATTATTCACAATCTCTTAATTGATTCAATCGTTAAAATTTTTTCATTTTCTATCATTTATGTTTTTAGGTTTAAATTTTATTACTAACAATTTTAAGAAATTAAACTATATATAAGTATTATATTATCCATTCCCAAAAAAATTAATGAGATATCTTAACTTTGATATGAATCTACCTATCTTCTTCTTAATCTTTTCTTAACCAAACAAAAATACGCATTGTTTATTAAACAACATTGTCAGAGTGCACATTTTCCACCACATGCTTAGCTCTTTTTCAGGAAGTTACTTTGAAACCTTCATAGTCATATATGGTGCAACTTATTCCAAAAGAAACTTCAAAAACTACTTTTCTAGGACAGCACGTGTGAATGAGAACTTAGGACACGAGATAAGGTAATGCAGGAAAAAGAAAGAAAGAGAGAGAGAAAAGTCTAAAGGCACATATATATTGGAAGAAAAAAGTAGAAAATATTGACAAAATGAAAATTGATCTTGGTGTTGTGTATAACACACAAGTACGTGAGAATCAAAGTTTGAAAGCAAATCTAAGCCATGTTTTTGAGAGAGAAAATCAGCCAGCTTTGTGGTTTTGTGAAAATGGAATCCTTCATTTTGATATAAGGTTTTGAAGTTAATTCCTTACCACGGTATTTAGTGGGGTTAAATTAATCTAAACACATAATAATTAACGATAAATGCATTTAGTTATCTTGTTGGATTCGCATAATATAATGTTAGACTTTATTCAACGAAAAAGATAATCAGACTTAACAATAACATAAAATTAAATTTAGAAACAAACAATTTAATTTCACTTAAGGATTAATAAAATTACGTAAATCTCCTCAGTTTAAACATATGAAATGTTATATTTAAATTCAAATTCAAAATTTTTATCTGTGAAATAACAAGAAAAGATAAACTATATATGCGGTTCAAATCATAAAATATGAGATATTTCTAAATATTTTATAATTAAATGTACATTTTGAGTAAATTTAAATAATTAAAATATAATTAATAAAAAATTTAAATTTGAATATTAATATAATATTTTTTATTTTTCAGATGAGATTTTTGTATGTCTTGAAAACATAAAAAATTTAATATAAATTTTTTAATCAAAGGACAGGTTTGATAATTTATTAAAATGTAAGTGACAGGAGAATATTCTTGTCTTATGTTATACTTCCATTTCTATTCGAAATTCTGTGAGTTTTTATAAAAATTTAATATAAAAATCATAAAAATTGCAACTTTTTATTATATAAAAAGTTGTAAATGTATATATATTTTATATATAATAAATATATAAAAAACTATAACCTTATTATTTAAAATTGAATAAATTTTTTTAAAAATTTTATCGTTTCTATATAAAAATTACAAACTTTAATAAAAATTATAATAATTTTTAACAAAATTAAAAAAATACAAATTAATATGAATTTTTTCGAGCACAGGATAAGCATAACGTTTTTCTTTTAATTGAATTGCTCTCTTACGAAATTTATCAATTACTAACCTAATTTATCACTTTAGTTATTGAGAGAGAGAGGGAGAAAGTGCTTCTTTGAACACCATTAATTTAGGTTGAAGAGAAGAGAAAAGAAGAGATGAGAGCATTAAAGCAGTCCTCTTTGGAGAACTTTCATAGGCTAAATATATTTTTAAGAAGAGTGGGAAGGTGAGTGATGATGGGATCAGAACTTTGTGGCTTTCTTTGTTTGAGGGAGCTTTCGAATGTGGACTGGTTTCCACAGACAGAGAGATCTCCAAAAGAGATTTGGTTCTTTGTGTATTGATTAGACAGCCTTAAAATGTAACCATATGGAGGACCTGTTTGGCCAATTGGATTATTTAGTTTATATTCCAAAGCTCACTCATGGGTCTTTAAGGTGGGGTTAGGACTTAAGACTTTGGTAAATTAAAGTCGCCAAAAATGACTTGTGATTGTGGTAACAATAATTATATAATGCAAAAGCAAAGCTAATACCTAAACCAAAGATTAACTTGCAGATTTCCCTGTTTTTATATTATCGAGGACAAATTGTATTCATTAGTTTAATTATACTTAAATTCTTTTATTTTCAATTTTTATGGTAGAAGAGATGAATGCAAATTTAAGTAAAATATATATATGTATAAAATTTAATTAAACAAAACAGTTGAAATACCTGTAATTTATTCTTTTATTAATATAATTCGTACAGAAAAACCATTATCATGGCATTAGAGGGGCTCCACGTCAGCTTCCCCTTTTATTTGTCGGCCATTTGTCCCTTCTCCCACTATCAGACAACAGATCACATAGGATTTTCCTCTTTCTTTCTTTTTCTATTTATATATTTCGAATTTGCTAAATGGCTTTTCGGAAAACTAGATTGTTGGAAACCTATTCAAGGAAGTATAAGGATTAAATATATGTCATTTGTTTTGCTTTTGAAGTGTTCGGCTGTCGGCAATTGATTGGAGGTGTTCATGCTGTTGAGTAATCATCAAATTCCAGAAAATTGCATTACTACTGCTCTGGTAAATCTGGAAAAAGTTCATCTTTTTGTCGTATGCATTGGTATTACAGGGAGTGCAATACTATTTACCAAACCTCTCACGTAATTGGTAATTGCATCTGAATCAATCGTCTAATAGCTTATGAGCAATTTAATAATTTTTTATCACATCAATTATTTTATTTATTTTATTAATGAATGCAATGAACATCCAATTTTCAGTGATTTGATTCGTTGAACATTTAATTTTCTATGATTGAATTTGATGATTAAAATTTTTTATAAAGAGATTTACGCGATAAAAGCTGTTAAGATCCTTTTTAAATGTTTAAAATTTGAGTAATATAATTATGGCTAATTATTTATAAAATTTAAAAAAATAATTTCTTGTAAAACTAACAAAATAATCGTCCTTTAACTGACTTATCAGTCATTGAAGGTCCACATGACAGCTATTAAACCAACTTGTTATGTACAGGGTCCTTTTTACATATTACATGTACTCAGAAGATAAATCCATTGATTTGTATTCATTAGGACAGGTAATCATATTATAAGAATTTACTTAAAAATATTTAAAAATTCAAGAGATTAAATATTTTTATTATTTGATCAATTATTTTAAATCTTAAAAATAAAGATATTAAATAAAAATGAAAATAATTCCATGATTAAAAAAATCCAGCGTGTTTAAAAAATCTGAATTGACTGTAGCGTTACCAAAAGTGAAATATATGAGAGAAAATACAGAAAAGGAGTATGTTTTCTAAGCAATAGGAGATGAACAAGTGAAAATGGAGCCGCAGAAGAAGTAAGTGAGAAAAAGCAGATATCTTCCAAATTGGAGGGTTGCAAAAGGACAGTCTTAAAAAACAAATGGGGACAGGGTGCCCTGGCGAGAGGACTTGAAGTACACAGCAAAAGCTGTTTTGGTCCTCATGACCATGTTAGGCTTGTCTCCTCTATGATTGAGGTTCTTTCAAGCCGCGCATATCACTTTGATAAATCCTATTCCTTTGTTCCTTTGCCGTGCCCAATGGCCATCTTCAAGCGCTACCATATATATTAATTTGCTGGTTTCCAATACTTGCTATGCAATCATCCCACAATCTCTATCTATCTATCTATCTGCATGAGCTAATAACAAGGACAGCAGGGGCACAATTTGTTGATGTTGATTAGGGATTGCCTCAAAATCACACACTTATGCCGTCCACTGCATTTCATAGAAAAAATATATATAATATTTATTTAGTTGAAGGGTTTAATTATCCCACCACAGCAGATTCAACTCATAATGATATAATTCCGTAATAAAAATGAATTTTATAATTATATGTGAATTTATATTTTTTATTGTATGAGATTAATGTGAATCAATATTATTATAAATAAATATTACTAAGTACCGTTTCAACTTATCCTCTCGTAATAATTATTAACACTAAACTTGGTTGTTTGTAAACATGAACATTTGAAATAAAATGACAATTATTCAACTTCTTTTTTTTTTTTTATGAATATAGCATATTTATGTATCTATACATTAAAGGAAAACTTTAGTTGAACTTATTTTTGTTTATTTTAATTTACGCAATTAAATATATAACTATAAACCAAGTGTTCAGCTGAATCTAATTGAATAAATTTATAAAAAAAGATGAACAAAAGTAGCATTATTGTAGTTGAAAAGCAAGATTTTTTGTTTGGCTAATAAATATGTGGGTCAGTAGAGCCGCTGGTATTTTCAAGTACAATAACATAACCTAACCAAAGGCTATACGGCCACATGGTTGAATACTGAACTTCCCCCATCAAAGTCAAAAGTGTAATAAACCTATCAATTCTCCGGAAACAAAGTGTACTGTTTCAACAACATAAACGCTTCAGTTCAGCTTCCATATCCATATATAGGAATAAGATCAACCATTTTTCTTCCCTGATATCCCTTTTATCCATTTTTACTGTATCAACAATAATCAACAAACACTTGCTATACCTATCAACCAGCAAGCCTCCGACTATGGAGAGTCGACTGACCAAAGACCCATATCTTTCAGATAATCCACTCACGCTCTCTGCTCGAGAGGCTCCTCCCAGTCCAAGCACGCCATTGCAGAACCCACAGGAGAAGAAACACCAAACTGTGGAGGAAGACGAAGAAGAAAAAGAAGCAAAATTAGATACTTTATTGGATCTGAATCTCTCCGGTGACGTCGATTCTGCTGTTCGGTGCAATACAGAACTAAATCTCATCAACAGTTTGGATTTAGATTTATCGAAAGCTCCTTCGGAAAATCCTACTGGTTGCGAAGTTGAGCCGAGGGTTTTCTCCTGTAACTACTGCCAGAGAAAGTTCTATAGTTCGCAAGCGCTTGGCGGACATCAAAATGCTCATAAAAGAGAGAGATCAATGGCCAAAAGAGGACAGAGATTGGGAACGCATATAATGGCTTCGGCGGCTGCTTTCGGCCATCCGTTTCTGCATAATCACCGGTATACGAGTATATCGTCTTTGCCTCTCCACGGTGCTTGTAATCAGCCTCTTGGAATTCAGGCTCACTCTTTGATCCAGAAGCCTGCTTCTCACGGAAGCACGTTTGGCCTCGGAAGCGCGTTTGGGAATCGCTGTTGGTCGAGGCCGCTTATTGATCAACAACCTGGAATCGGGAATTTTAACACAACGACGCCGGCGGGATTGTCATCGAGAGGGAGTGTAGGTAGGTTTGAAATGAAGAGTGTGATGGGTTCTTCAGGGAATGAAGAAATCGGTGGATATTTGGTAAGTGGAAGTCGTTTCATGACTAATCATGAAGAGATGAAGCAGCTTGATTTGTCGCTTAAGCTATAATTGAGCTTCTCATCCATTGTACTCTCCTGGATATGTGTAGTAATTGATTCTATGTAGGATTAAGGAATTTTTGTGATCAATTTTCTTTTTCCACTTTGTGAAATAATATATAATTGTGTAAATTTTGTTTATGGGAGGATCAATGTTCTTTCATTTTCTGCTAGTGATTCAGTTCACAACTTCTTGAAGGCACATTGAATTTTAGTTTTCTTTTTTTTTTTGAAGTCTTTCTGCCTTTACTTTGACTGTATATTTTGTATAAATATGAAGAGGTTTATTTAAGTTGCCATAATTAAGTACTCTCCTGATTCTCAAGCATGAGTTAGAACCTGCAACAGAGTGCTAATTACTTCTTCATTTTCCTTTTACATCAATTATTAATTATTTTTTTTACCATAAATCTTCAATTCTTTGTACATCAATTAGCATTTGCGTTTATTTAAAGTACATTGACATTTCGATTTTCACATGTTTCAACACTTATCTTTTGTGGTGAAATTATAAGAAGTTTTCTTATGGTTCAGACTACCATGCCCCACTAAGGAACTAGGGTATATTCACCCCAGTTTGTTGGAGTCTTTATCACCGCGTGATGTGAAGGGTTTGATGGCACGGTGCTATCAATGGTCAGATTTTATTGACCGCGGAGTGTACATAAACCTTCGCAATATTTAAAGCCACAAAATAATATAATTGCAAAAGTGACTCCATCAATTGAGTATTACCTGTTGTTTTGTTTTTGGATTTTTGACAAATTTATTGTCATTTAATTTTAATATAACCAATTTATTATTACATAAAAATATTATAAGCAATTTATTAATATTCTTATATTAAAAATCTTTTAATATATTAAAGCATGATTATCCTCCTTGTCGCGTAGTCATATCAGTTAATAGAAATTAAATATCTGCCATTTTCAATTTATTCTAAGCAGATGAATTGAATAATAACCTAAAATTATCGTTTGATAATTTTTTTTCTTATTACTAAGTATTAATCAATTAG
The DNA here is from genome assembly GCA_026873985.1 of Saraca asoca. Taxonomy (NCBI): domain Eukaryota; kingdom Viridiplantae; phylum Streptophyta; class Magnoliopsida; order Fabales; family Fabaceae; genus Saraca; species Saraca asoca. The sequence continues at coordinate 8,314 of JANHAO010018973.1, forward strand.
TAGATTGCCTATGATCTCAATCAAAATACAATACATTTTAATAATTTATATGAAAATGAGTTTAAAAAATTTATGATATTATTATTATATAATATTCCATTTTTTCCAATACATTTAATCCAAGTACATTATTATTTAGGTTTATTTACATTTTTTTGCTTCTAATATACATTTTGTTTTCATTTAGTTCCTCAAAATATGAAATTTTATTTTGATTATCATAATATCAAAATTAAAACAATTTTGATTTAAAACCCTAATTTCTGTTAAAATGAAAAACGAAAAAGCTGACCTGGAAAATAAGGGGACCAAAGTAAATAATAGAGGGATTAAAAATATAATTAAACCAAAACGTAAAAAAGCTAATATGAAAAGAAGGGTCATATACATCGAAAAAGAAGCAAGAAAAAGGAAAAAAAAAAGAATAAAAAAATGTGTAATTGAAGTGACTTAAGTGTATTTAATGTAATATTTACAAAATTTATAGATTTTGTCATAAAATTAATTAAATAATTATTTAATAGTTGAAATAAATGATACACTAAAACATTTAATAGCTAAATAGTTATTTAATTATGAAAGGATAATTTTAAAAATAAATAAATAAATTATTTTATTTAAATTATTCTTTCATGATTAAATAATCAGACAATTGAAAAATAAATAAATATTTAATAAGTTATCATTTTTTATTTTTAACTTATTATTTATAAAAAATAGTTATTTACAATTATTTTGAATGCTTAGATTTTTAGATTTAATGAATGTGTTATTTTATGATGATAAAAAAGTTTAGATTTATTAATCATATTAAAAACTAATTTATATCTGTTTAAGTGTTTTGATCTATCAATTAATTTGAAAATAAATTATTTATCATGATTTTTTAAATGTATTAATTTATTATTTATTTTAAATACTAATTAACTAATTTAATTTACTTCACAATAAAAAAAATATAAATCAAAAGTTTTATTACATGTTGAAACTTATTTAATTAGATTTTAATTTTTATGATAACTTAGTTAAAACTTTATTTTATTATATGAGATATACTCAAGTTATGTCAATCACACATTCCTTCTTTTTTTCTCTTTCTTTTTCTTTCTTTCTCGTTTTTCTTCCCTTCTTTCCACTTTAGTTTTTTTCATTTTTAGCTTAATTATATTTTTAGTTTCTCTAATATTTACTTTAGTCGCATTTAGTCCCCTTCTTTCCACATTAGCTTTTTTATTTATAACTTTTAACGAAATTAAAGTTTTAGAACAAAATTGTTTTATTTTAATTTTACAGACACCAAAATAAAATTTCATATTTTGAAAGTACTAAATGGGAACAAAGTGTATATTAAAAGGAGAAAAAATGTAACTAAGCCTATTATTTACATCATACCATGTCATGGGTTCCAAACACATAATTCAAAAAAAAAAAAAACCAAAATTGCATGAGTACTATATATATATATATATATATATTAACTTAATGTGTTATTTTCAGTATACTAAATTGTAATACTATTTTCTTTTCTTATTTGTTAAAAGTATGGGCAAATAAATTTATGCCTTGTTAATTAAACTAATTAAACATTGAATAAAATTTGAACTGAAATTTAATCTGTGGGTCACTTATAAAATTTTGATATTTTTTTTATTTTAAATCATGTATATGACAATAATGGTAAAAATTTCATATATTATTAATATAATAAATAATTATTTGCATTAAAATCAAGTGAAAATAAGTTTGTCAAAAACTCAAAACATAACAATAGTTGGAATTCAATTATTAGGTCACATTTACAATTATACTATTTTATGGTTTCAAATTATAAAAGCCCAAGTGCACTCCAAAAAAAATAAATCTAACCATCCCCCTTTAATCCCTCAGTATTACATGATCATTAAGGCTCTAATAAACTGGGGTAAATATGCCCCGGTTCCGTACCGGGGCATTATAGTCTAACCATTTCTTATGTAATTTTCAAAGCAAAACATAGATAACTTGTCTTTGAGTCAAACTCATCCAGTTTACTCAATCAATCAAATTGCATTTACAAATTGACACGGAAACCAATAGCTAATAAAGAACTGCAAGAAATTAGTTTCAAATTAATTACTTAAAAGAGTCCTACTTGAATATTATCCAAAAATTGAAACAAATTAATTCGTTAATGAATTCATCATTTTGTTGCCCACAAAGTTAATTATATCAAAAGATTGATCATATCATAATTATTTCTGGCTAAAGTAGTAACAATTTTAACTAATTAGATAATGATCTAATAATGGATTTTGAATAATATTGACGTGTGATCTTAGTCAACATAAATTTAGAATTTTAAACTATAAATCGAGAGTGTGAAAAGAAAGAGAGAGAGAGAGAGTGGATTGAGTGTGAGAGAGAAAGAGAATAAGGAGACACCAGGAGTTTTTAATGTGGTTCAGGCCAGTGTAATGTCTGTGTCCACGGTTATTGTATTTCCTCTATTTATTCTTACAGAATTTTTGTATATATTTTTTTTGTATGATCACTCTATGTTTTTCGAAGTATCAGTCTCTCTATGTTTAAGTTGGTTCTATCCTCTCAAATCAGTTCTTCCTAGTATAATGATTTCAATCTTTATTTATAGTTGTCAGAGTGTATAATCTTAACATAGTTTAAAAAAAAAATAACAAATTAATTACAAATTAATTCCTACAAGTTAGTGTCCATAAGTTGATTCATGTAAGTTAGCCTTTCATTAGGTTTAACCACGACATACGTGTTTCAATCTACAGGTTAGACCCAACGATCCGAAGCCGTTGCTTTTACCCTTGTTAATTAGTGAATTGAGCTCGTATTTGATGATCTGATATCTTGTTTCAGCGACCTCAGTCTTGATTAAGCTGAATCTTTATTAATTGAATCTGTTCATTAGACTTTTACTAGTGTATTTATATAGTTATAAAAATATCTAAAATAAATAATATATTTAAAATTTTAGATTTAAACTATTTTGTTGTTAATATATATATAAATAGTAAAATTGTAACTGCATTAGATAAATATTCTCTAAAATTATTATTCATTTTTGCAGAAAAGAGATAGTATTTTATTCATCAAATGAAGATGAGGAGTGCGGTGACAAGAGTGGCTACATGGGTAGATTAATATAGAGAGCTATCATTGTAAGAAAATACCAAACTAGTGAGTTGGATAACATTATAAATATGTAATATCTATTTGTTTTTTTTTTTTTAAATTGAGACTGTTTCGTTGTCCGCATATGAAACAGTAGGACTATGACTTGCTCTATTATTTTAGGATTTTAGCATCGGAAGGTTTGCTTGTCCTATCTGAGGCGCATGTACTAGGTCACTTTCATCGAGTGGCCTCAAATCTAGGAAAGATTCTTATGTGTTAATTAATATCTTATAATATAGTAATCAAGTCTACACTAATAACCTAACTTGTACAAACTCTTCATCTTTATATAATTTAATTTAATGAGGTGGCTGCAAGTCATCAAAACCTGCCGCCTCAGACAAAGGGTTTTTTCTGAAATTTAATGTTCTAAAATGAAAAAAATTAAAATAATGATTAGTTATAAATTAAACTTAAAATTTAAATTATTTATTATATTTTAAATAATTATATTTCTTATTATATTTATAATATAATATTTTATTTTTTTAAAATTTATCTTACACTTTATAGAAGTAAGGTCCCACGCACAATTTCGTACCTACTACGTTGTTTTTGTTTCGCATGATATAACTGATTAGCAGATATTATTCATTCCAAATATTATATTATTTTAATTAAGAACTCGGCCGATTCTGCAGGAGCGTGATTTCCATGTGTTTTGTCGTGTGTTGCCAGTTAGAACATGGATTAGGTAATGGTATTAGTGTTATTTATCAAGCAGATATATAAGCAGGATGGAAAAGTCACATATGCTTTTATGTCAATAATTTGAGGTGAAATAACGTAAATACAGATATAAGTCATGATATTTATATGTGTAAATAATCTAATTAGAATATATTTTGATGATTATATATTTTTTACTTTCTAACTTTAATTTAAATTTAAATTTTATTTTTTCATAATTTTTAAAAAATATAATAATATTAAATTTCCTAATAAAATATGATAAAATGACAAAAAAAAAATGATATGACATTTTTTAAGTTTGATGTGAAGCTACTATGATAAATGAAATTGGGTTTACTAAAACCCTTTTGGTTCAAATGTATTTTTTACTCTCTATCTTTCAATTAGATTTCAATTTTATCTTATAATTTTTATTTGATTCAATTTTATCTTCTAATTTTAAAAAATAAAATAATGTTAGACTTTTGTTAATAAAATCCATTAGAATGATAAAAAAAAATTTTGATGTGGAAATATTCAACCCTTATATGAAGCTAATGTGACAAATTGTTTTTGATTCATTAAAACTCCTTTGTCATTAAATAAAATTACTGTGTTTTAATATTCATTAAAACTATTGAAATTCATATTCTGTATATATAACATTATCTTTACATCACAAAATTTTCATCCACCTATACAAAAACAAATTCTTCCTAGTACATAATTTTGTTTAGAAACCACTCTTATTTAAGGTTTATTTATATTTTTTGTTCATTCTAACAAACTGGATTAAAAGAAGTCTTACATTCCTTTCTTTTTCAAAAGTAAAAATGCAAAATTAGACCAAATAAAAGGGGGCAAAATTGAAACTTGAAAAAAAAAATTAAAGGATAAAAATAACATATTAGTCAAACAATTTTGTCATTAGAGAAAATTATTATGGTTTACTATCATTGGAATTCATATTTCATATATATAGCATCGTCTCTACGTTACATAATTTCCACGTATCCCACAATATAAGTGCTTTCTAATAAATACATAGTCTTATGCATAAATCACCCTTAGTTAAAGTTTCTTCATATTTTTTTTTGTCATTCACTACAACATTTTTCACTTTAGGTAACATTAAATCCGGCAACATTTAAAAATCGTTGCCTAATATTAGAATAGGCAACAATTTTTTTAACTGTTGCCTTTGTTTCCAATTTTAGG
>JANHAO010018974.1:0-13387 GCA_026873985.1 Saraca asoca
TTCTTGATATGATGTGTCTGCTCACTCTTTATCAGCCGCTCAATCCCACTTGATTGCATCTTACGCTGCAACAATGTCAGTGCCTGCTCCAGGTTCCCATTTAATACCTTTACTCGTATGCCTCTGCATTGCTGAAGCTGATGCAATTGATGATGACCATTATTCAGTGGTCCAATGGCCAGAACTGACTGTGTGAGCAGGCATGGTACATGCTTTCTTACAGCATTCATATCCAGGGGAGAAGGAGGTCTTTGCTACTACTCTTCCAATAACTGATTTAATAAAACCAAATCAAAACTCCAATTTCAAAATAGAAACAAAATATCAATGTATGCAAATTGCTCTGGATACAGGCCTTAGGAAGAAAAAAACAAGGCTTGGAAGCAGAAGAAGTTGGAAAGACCCTACCAAGTCAAAAGAGGATTTTTTAAAACAGAAGTTAAATCTTGTTTAGTTGCGCCATCTACCAAAAACAATTCCAGTTCTTCATACTTAGATACTAAGAATGAATTCAATTTAAATTTTCTCCAAAGCCATCAACATATTACACCATAAGCACTCATAAAGACTTCATTAGAACTGAATACTCATTATAATCAGAAAAATAGCCGACATCCCATTTGTAAACCAGTGCACCAACAATGTCAATCCCACCCAGTTATAGAACTACAGCCAAAATTAGTGAAAGCAAGATCTGCAGTGCTTATTCCTGAACGTATTAAACTTCTTAATTCATTTAATTCAAATATTAAACTGCAAATCATAAGATTTTACAGGAAGCAAACTTCGGAAAAGAAATTGAAATGAATTAACATAAAATTTTCAAAAACAAAGCTGTCCGTCCTCACATTATTAATAAAAAAAAAATCAGAAAAAGAATACTATCTCCAAGAGTTTCCTTCGGTCAATTTGACGAGGAACTAAAAGTCGTACCGTTTCGGCTGATAGGCACAACTTTTTTGATATTTCTATGGCAAATTTGTCCAGGATTCACTTCAAAACAGATAGATTTCTGAAAAAATAAAAAATAAAAGCTGAAAAAATTTAAAAGGAAAGAAGAAACTAAACCCAGATAACAGATTGGAACAGAAAAACTAAACCCAGTTCAAGAGCAAGACAACGAAATTTAATCCAAACCAAAACAAAACAAAGAGAAGCATACCAGATTGAAGAAGCTGGGGTTGGTGTGAGATGCCAAAAATTATACTTCCTCACAGTGGCGAAATAAAAAGGGGACAGAGAGACAATTGATAAAGGCCGGAAACGTCCTCGTTTTAGGTTTTTAAGATTTTTTTTTTTTTTAATTGCACTAGCTAAGCTAGCTCCTTTTGAAGTTTGGGCGTAAATCGTACTCGCCCTGAGTTTAAAAGTTGATAAAAAAACCTCTCCCATTATTACAATTTTACTAGGAGATGAAAGATGAAATATACTATGCTTTCTAAAACTAGTTTTAAAATCAACTTACCTTTGATTTTAAAATCCACTCCTTTAATGCTTTAACTTAATTGATAATTAAACTGCTAATTAGAATGAAAATATCATAATTTTAATCACTATCTTTATACTTACTTTTTGTATAGTCAACTTTAGTTATTAACACATTTTTTAATAAAACTTACAATTTCTTTTAGGTTTTAAATAGCAAATTGTAGAAAATCTTGATAAGCAACTTTCATATGAAGAATGGTAAAATTCTTTTATCAAGAGAATAAATTTATTTCAGCTAACTATTATGTTGTTATTCTTTTTGTTTTGTTTTTTATGAAAATTGAGAATTAAATTATACGTCCTTTGACATAGTTTCTATGCTTTTTTTTTTATTTGAACTTTTCTTAATTTTTCGAAGGGTTTTGATTCTTTTCGTTTTATTTAATATAACTAAGAAGGCTAATATATACACTTTTAACTTGTCATTTGTATAAAGTAAGTTGAAATGCGAACAAAAAAATAAGAAAACAACTTTAACAAAATAAATTTTCATTAAATCTAATATCAAAAGCTGATAGTTTCATTTTAATTAAATTTTTTTTTGAAAGTTAAATGTTGGATTTTCAAGTTTAAAGAATAAATTAATACTAAAATATAATTTAAGGGAGTATAGTGTATTTCATCTAAAAATAAATGTTGATTAACTATAATTAAACCAATATTAAATTTATTAGATGTCTTTACTTTTATTAAAATTAAAAGAGGTAGAAAAACATGTATATCTAACTGTAGACATAAGAAATTATTTTTTTGTATTTGGGCTAATATAAAATATATAGTCCAGAATGTTTTAATTTATTTTTAGAAACATGAGCCAAAACTCATGTAAATTAGGTTGGTCCATTCAAATTTAAGAATTTAGCTTGGCCCATTAAGTTAGGTACCTTCCCCTCAAATCTATAAATATGCTAGGGGTTCACAAATCAAGAAGAAGGAAAAAAACCTTCTACAGGTAAAGAAGGCAAAGAGATGATTCTCATAGAAAAGTCTTTAAATCTTCGATTCCCTCTAAGAAGAAAATATAAAACATAAATCTTTATAAGCAAAGAGAGAAAACTCTCAAGTGCTTTCCCACAAAATAATCTTTACATCTTTCAATCCTTCCAAAAAAAAGATAGAAGATATAAATCTCTATAAGTAAAAAAAGAAAACTCTTAAGTGTTTTCCCACATAGTAGTCCTTAAATCTTTAATTCCCTCCAAGAAAAGAAGACATAAAGCTTCTATAAGCAAAGAGAGAAAACTCTCAAGTGCTTCAAGCAGAAGAGTTTTCAACTTTCAAACAAAGGAAAAAATAACAAAAGACATAAACTTTCTATAGCCAATGAGATAAAATCTTAGGTGCTTTCCATCAGAAGGGTCTTCAAGTCTTCTGGGGAAAAGAGAAAAGGAGAAACAAAAAGGCACCCGGAAAAGACTAGTAGAAAGCCTTCATTGTAAAAGTATTCTAGACAAAAGTCTTCCAAGTGAAAGTCTTTCAAGCAAAAGCCTTCAAGGCAATAATCTTCCAAGCAAAAGTCGTTCAGGCAAAAAAGTCTTTAATAAAGAAGGGAGAAAATGATAAAAGATAGAAACCTTCTATAGTCAATGAGATAAAATCTCATGTGCTTCCATCAGAAGAGTCTTAAAGTCTTATAAGGAAAAGCAAAAAGGGAGAAACAAAAAAGCGTCAGAAAAAACTAGTAGAAAACCTTTCTAGCAAAAGTCTTCCAGGTGAAAGCCTTCGAGCAATAGTCTTCAAGATGAAAGCCTTCTAGGTGATAATCTTCTAGGCAAAAGCCTTTTGGGTGAAAGCCTTCCAAGTAATAGTCTTCAAGCAAAAGTCTTCCAAGCTTCAAGAATAAAAACTTTTACAACCAAAAATGCTTTTAGGAGCTTAAAACTTCAAGAAATCAAGTATAAAGCTTTATTGTTTAATAAATCAAGAATAAAATATTATATAACAAAAAATGCTTCCAAGAGCTAAAGACTCTAAGAAATCAAGGATAGCTTTCAAGATGATGACTCCAAGTCTCCCATTGAAATTTATGTGTATAAATTTCTAGCACACTTGATGGGATACTCTCTGCCCCTTATCTTTCTTGTAAAAAAAAAGGGTTAAAACCTAAATCAAAGTCCAAATCTCAAATTAAAAGCACAAAATTTTGGCCATGCAAAACATGGAAGACATGTGTGTGCTCACGATAATCTCAAACCTTTCCACAGACATATAATGGTCTGTAGTATGGGGATGATCTGAGTAGCAGGTCATCATTGGTAAAAGTGATCATAGCCATACAATTAGCATGTTTAGCTTTATTCAAGAGTTTCCCTTTAAATTTGTCTGGGTTTATCAATGCCTAAATAAGAGACAAATGGATATCTGCTGACAAATCAAGAGCTTCATTTAAGCTCATGTTTAAGGGAATCTTTTAACTTTTCAATGCCTTTCTCTTTATTACCTAGAGATTTGTCAGATTTTGGATCATATTATTTTTATCTTTGACTTGTTCTCAAAATGTCTATTTTATAGGATGTTACATATCTTCCTAAAAGGTAACCTTTTGGAAAATACTCTTCCAAGACAATAGGCTTCCAAAGTGGTTAGATTATTTCCTCATCTTTTGACAAAGGTTGCTGAGACTATTTCTTTCTCTGATTTCTTTTTCATCTTAAGATGCCCTACTTCGCCTTTTGAATTTGACATACAGAGGTTTAATTTCTTTGATTTGATTGAAGGGGCAATTCTTTTGGTGATCAATGCCTCTAAGACTTGGCAACCATCCATCCTTTGCCATCTTCTGCAACAGAAGAAGGGTATTCCCCTTCCTTCATCCCTAAAAGATAATGCTATATAGACTTCATCATGCATAATGCTAGAAGATATTGCCCCAAGATATTATCTAGCTCAAAAGGAACAATAAAAGATTCCCAAATCTTCAAGCCATCCATCATTATCTCATAGAGAGGTGGATCATATAGGCTTGCCTTGTTAGGCATTCCCGGATATGCATAAACTGTGGTTGTTTTGCTATCCATTTGGAATTCCACAGGAAGTGCATTTTCTAGAAGAAAAATAGTGGGAAATTTTGACTAACAAGATGGCGTGCCCACTTTAGAAATCAGAAGGCCTGGAGGTTAAAACACTTTTTCCTTTTTAGAAGATGTCTTAACATCTGTTAGAACTGGAATAAGGTCCAATGATCTAAAGTTGATCATAACAATATTGGTGAAAGTAGTGCCCTTTCTAGAATTAAGCTTTATCATTCCATCCTTTTTTAGTTTTAAGATTATTTCTTTAAGAATGAAAATTTTCTTAACTAGATGACTAACTATTCAAGGGTACCTATAATACTTAGGATGGTTAGTTTTACCCATTTCCTCTAAAAGCTTAAAGGTTGGAAGCTCAATTAGATTTTGTTTCAATAATTAGTCAAGGATGTTAGGAACTTTTGAGTTAAAGAATGGGTACTCTTTTTCTTCAAGTTGCTTCAAGGTAAGTTTAAACTTGTCTTGATTTTAGTATTTAAATGTTTTAGGTTTAATATTTGACTTATTCTTAGAAGATTTTGTGAAAATTTTAACTAAAGTCATTGTAATGACCATGGCCTCTTTATTTTTAGGGATTTTCCATATTTCTTCACATCCTTCTTTGAATCTCTCTTTTCAAGAGGGTCAAAAAGTAGATAACTTCCATGCCTTGCAATTTGTATTTATAGGTCATGAGCCTTGGTTACTAATTCTTTGAAGGAATATGGCATATTTCCTTTAAGGCTGTAAAACAATCCCCAATGCATGCTTTGAACAGACATATCAATGGAGTATGTTTTGCTAATTAGTTCTTTGGAACATATGTTGAGATTTCTCCATCATTCGATATAAACAATGACAAGCTTATCTTTTCTTTGTTTTGTCATAACTAGTTTTGCAAGATGAACTATATGGCGGGTGTTATATAATATGTAAGGAATTCCTATTCCAGCTAATACCAACTATCTACTGAACTTGTTGGAAGATCAATGTACTAGTCAAAGGCAAAACCTTTAAGGAATTAGATAAATTTCTTTACCATCAAATCCCTATAGGTTCTAGCATTGTTACATATTTCAATGAAATGACCAACGTGCTGCCTTGAATTTTTTTTCATGTCAAATTGTTGAAATTTTAGAGGTTGGTATCCCAGTGGCATCACATCTCATCAATCCTCTGAGAATATGGCTTCACATAAACCAAAAAAGACTATAAGGAGCCTCCATATTAGGTTCAGATTATGTCTACAATCATATGTTGAAGTTGCTAAATGGACAATGAACCTATAAAGATTTTTTTAGAATCTTTGAAGGCATCTTGAATAACCTTCTACTCTAATTTTTGTTTTTGTTCCAAGGGCTCGAGCTCATGCTTCTTAGAAGGATTTTTATGTCTCTTAGAGCCTGAAGAGTTTCCCTCAGAAGCAGCTTGTTGCTTTAATTGAGTCACAAGAGCCTTAATTTATTTTTCTTTTTTGTTGACAACCTGTATTAATTTTTCAATGGATTTAGTCATTTCTTGGAAATGGTTGTCCATGGACTCAGCTTCCATGATCATGACTGACACAAAGTTTTCCAATTCATCAGAGGTGTAAGCAACCTACCTCCTCTTTCAAGACTCAAGTAGTTTATAACTCAGCACTTAAGCCTAATGTTGAGAATGACATATCACTTTTCACCCTTGCAGATGAAGGACAATAATTATTATGTGTCCTTTCGAAAGGAACAACCTTCTTTTTTCCATAGTTGGGAAACTTTGCCAAATGAAGCACTGGTGTAATTTTTCCAACCTTGGTCTTTGACCTGGTAGTAAATGAAGTTTTGCCTTCAATATTGATTGGATTTTTACAAAATCTCATGTATCTTAATTGAGTTGTCCAAAAGTCAACTCATAATCCAAGGCTTTAACTAAAGGGCTAACATGCTCTTAAGATGATTCATTTCAAAATGAAGATTGGAAGTTTGATGTCATCGTCACTCTTCCATGTCATTGATGCCAGGACTTCTTATGAATTACCACTTAGGCATCCTTGGATGTATGAAAAAATAGTAATATACTCCACATGTAATCAATGCTTCAAGTATTATCATAACAGAAATATAGAAAAGGTATATGTAGAATTAAAACCTTTTGCTACAAAAAATCACACTATGCTAACGTTAAGTTCTATCTTCCGAAGAAAGTCATCTTGAAAGCACTATCTATATCAATGTTAAAAACATGCAAACTAGAAACTTCATCCTTAACTAGTTCAAAAAGGGTAAAAGTGGAAGTAAAGGCTTCAAAGGAGCATTTGTTCATGAAGAATGTTGCCACCTTAAAAGAAGACTTAACCTTGACTATAATTTCTCTTCAAAATTTGGCAATGCCAAATCAACCAATCCAAAAAAATATTGATTGCAAAAAGTCAGAAGAAGTAGAATGACATCTAGGAAGATGGTTTGACTTGAAAGTGCAGAAGCTATTAAAAAAAGTTAGATATGGACAAGGTGAACCATGAGAGCTTAGTAACTTAGATCTCATTCTTGCCAATGGATGATATTATGCTATAATAGGAAATGAAAAAGAACTACAAAAAAGTGGAGAGCTACCTTATTGCCACCAGCATGAATTTGGATACAAGCTTCAAAAGTCAATTCTTACCCATTCAAAGTAAATAAGGTGTCTTCCAATACCATAATGATTCAAATTTATGAGGTTGAAGATGGGAAGAATGAGCAAAAAGAGATGATTATCCAGCCTCTCTAAATTGTCTTTGGATGCCTTAATGAATGAGAAAATGGAGTTTTCATGTTTGAATGATTAAGTGAAAAAGTTTCAACTCCTAAATGCACGAAATCTCCAAAGAAAGCTTCTATCTTTTCAAGGCTTAGAAATGTCAATGTTAATGTAAAGGTCCAGTCTAGAAAGAAGAAGCAAAGATCCAAAAGGTAGAAACCAAAAACTACAAAGAGAACCTAAAAGGAAGTTTACAACATAACTCATAAGTTTGCAGCTCCTACACAAATCAACTCTGAAGAAAAAAAAGGAAAAAATAGAAGTAAAAAGACTAAGTCATCCAAAAGAAGAATTAATCATCGAGACAAGAATTTGTTTTCATAAACCATGTCATGGTTGAAGAGGCTCAGGGTGAAGAATCAAATTCTGATCAATTATCTTTGGAAGATGAACCAATACCTTCCACATTTAAGAAAGGGCAAAGCTACAGTGATGACTTCAAAGAGTTAAAGTTGGAGTATGAAAGATGATAAAAAGCTAATCTTTTTCAATGCTTTTTTAACTCCAGAAAAAGAAGCCAAATATTTCAAACTACTCAAAGAATATAAAAATGTATTCATGTGGTCCTATAAAGAAATGCCTGAACTAGATCCAAAAGTGGCAGTCCATCACCTCTCTATTAAGAGTGGAATACGTCTGGTCAAGCAACTATAATGACGATTCTATCCCAAGTTAATCCCACAAATTGAAAGCAAAGTTAAGAAACTCATTAAAGCAGGATCCATTCTAGAAGTCAAATATTCGACTTGGATTGCCAATATCATTGACGAAGAATAGATAGATCAGAGTTTGTGTAGACTTCTAGGACCTAAACAAAGATTGTCCAAAGGATAACTTCCCCTTGGCTATCACTAAACTTATGATTGATGCCACTATAGGGCATGTTGTCTTATCATTCATGAATGGATCATTTGGATTTAATCAAATTCAGATGAATCCAAAAGACGAAAAGCTCACAGCATTTTGAAATCCAAAGGGTATTTACTATTATAAGTTATGCCTTTTGGATTGAAAATTATTAGAGCAACATATCAAAGAGCTATACAAAATTTTTTTGATGATATGCTACATAAAAGGTTGATTGTTATGTGGATGATCTTGTAGTAAAATCTAAATAGTGGAAGGATAAACTCCATGACTTGTGTGAGGTATTTGAAAAAAATGAATCCTTTTAAGTGTTCCTTCAAAGTTACACTTGATAAAATTTTCTCAGCTTCATTGTTCATCATTGTGGAATTAAAATGGATTAATCAACTATTGATGCAATTCTAAAAGTGCCTAAGTTTAGTAACATTCAAGAATTAAAGAGTCTACAAGGATAGCTAGCATACATCCATAGGTTCATTTCCAACCTTGCCAGAACGTGTCATCTATGTAACAAGTTGATGAAAAATGATGTTCCTTTCGAATGGGAACAAGCTTATCAAAATGTTTTTGATAGCATTAAATAGCATCTTCTACATCTACCGATCTTGGTAGCATCGATTCTAGACAAACTATTTATATTATACATTGCAGCTCAAGAGCAATATCTTAGGACATTATTGGCTCAAGTCAATGACCAAGGGAAGGAAAGTGCATGTTACTACTTAAGCTAAAGATTAACCAGGGCGAAATTAAATTATGCCCTGATTGAAAAGATGTGTTTTGCCTTGATTTTATTGCAAAAAAGCTAAGATATTACATGTTGGCTCATGTAATTCATGTTATTTCAAAGGCAAGCCCAATCAAATTCCTTATGTTAAGATCAATTTTATCTGGAAGGTAGCTAAATGGGTGTTACTCTTCTCCAAATTTGACATAGTCTATGTACCGCAAAAAGCTATGAAAAAACAAGCCTTAAACTTTAGCACATCCAATGGCAAATGAGCAAGAACTCCTAGAATCTTTACTAGATGAAGAGGTCTTCCTAGTGGATGTTATACCTTCTTAAAAGCTATACTTAGATGATGTAACTCGAAAATCTAAACCTGAAGCTGGAGTAATTTTTGTAAACCCCACTGAAGATGTCCTAACATTCTTATTCACCCTAACAAAAACTTGTTCCAATAATTTGGCAGAATATCAAGCTCTAATCATTAGTTTGGAAATGGCCAGAGATATGTAAATTAATCAAATCAAAGTCTTTAAGGATTGAAAGTTAATAATAAACTTTTATGTGATTATGATGTTCATAAACCTAAGCCAGTTCCATACCATAAGCATGCTTCTTAACTTTTGGATTGATTTGATTGCATCATAATCAAACATGTTCCATGCCATGATAATAGACAAGCTGATGCATTGAAAAATCTTGATGTCTTATTAGCTTATTCTAATGATAAGGTAAATTCAACATATCAAAGAGATGGATCATTCCACCTTTACCATTAGAACATGTGGAAGTGAATTCCATTATGCCAAAAGATTCATGAAATAGAACTGAAATATGATGATGGTTTCCAAGATTCACCTTATTCAAAGGTATCTTGTATCGTTAATCGTTTGAAAGAGTTTTCCTTCACTACTTGGAAGAAGAAGAAGATAACCAAGCATTGGAAGAAGCTCATTCTGGCATATGTGAAGCACACCAATTTGAACCAAAATTGTATTTTTGATTAAAGAGGATGGGGTATTATTGGCTTACTGTAAGACCTTTGGAATCAGAGGCATCAGCTAGTGGCATGGCTTGACCTTAAATCATGTACACTATTGAGAAAATGGGTATGTTCAGTGGCATGCTAAGCAAGGACTTATGGCTACAGATTTTAGTGGACAATATGTTATTCACTAGCATACTGTTGGGTGGCAATGTGTGAATGCATTATTAGGTGGCAATATGTTGGCTGCTTGATAGGCTTGGATGGACTTGTCAAGACTAAAAGATGTGATTAGTTAGCATAACTTGTGGCAAAAAGGTAGCATGGTAAGGGCTAGGTGCAAGCCTTAGCATAATGTTAATTGATACAAAACATGTGTATGATGTGTGTAGTCTTGCGTGTGGCCAAAAGGGCTAGCGAGTGTTGTTGGCCAGTATACATCAGAATGAGATGCTAAAGCCTCATTAGAGTGCTTAGGTGGGCAACAAGTAGCATCAGTGTGCTTCTTATGCATGTAGAGTGCACAGGTGGGTGCCAAGCAATGCACACATATGTAAAACAAGTGTGTGCCTATGATGTGGCACTCAGATAGGGAGTAGTTATAGGTAATTGTGCATGTAGATGGGCAGTTAGATGGTAGCACATGTGATGCATGGGTTTTTGCTCATTTGGTAGCCAAATGTTCGAGGCAGTAATGTGTCAATTACTTAGCAATTATTTATACTAAAACTTAGCAGTTGGAGTGTCAACTGCCTATACCTATATGGCAAGCATGCATACCTTAGTCCTTTTGTCCATTTGTAAATATGTCTCTATAAGCCATTAATGGTAGTGATTAAGTGTGTCATTGTACTAAGCCTATAAAATGTGTAACACAGATAGTGTATTTCGTTATATCAATTTGGTATTGATTAATAAAAGGTTGGAGAATGGTTTTTTGTAATTGTGATGTCCTTATTTGTTTTATTTCCCCATTGAAATATTAGGTATTGGTGTGAGATAATTAGCTAAGACCAAGTCTAAAGCTTGGCACCCTCATAGTGATTTTATGAAAGTTTCCCTTGTGACAATTGGTATCAGAGCCATATTAGTTTTATACTTTTGTTTCTTCCATAAATAATTTCTGAAAAATGGTTGGTGCGAATATAACTAATCGTGTGGCTCAGTTAAAGGAGATGGGTGGCTTTCTATGGAAAACTCTCCATTTTTATGCACTAGCTATACAGGTTTGGTCATAAAGTTGGATGAATAAGCCACAACCAATGATCAATGAATGATTGACTTAGAAGCATGGTACATGGAGTTAGGTTCAGAATTGATGCAGGCAAGGAAAACTATCAAGACCCTGACTACCCATTATAATGTTGAACTGGTGGTGTTTAAACAGGCATTGGTGAGTGGGTTCTTGGAAGGAAATGGTGCCCCATCCAAGACAAAGATTCCAGATTTGAAGGCTTTCACAAGCAATCAGGATGCAAAAGATTTGGAGAATTTTCTTTAGGATATGGAGAAATATTTCAAGGCTATTAGAATCCTAGAGGATGAGAAGGTTTGCATTACTAATATGTATTTGACAAGTAATGCCAATCTTTGGTGGCAAACTCAGATGAAATATGAGTCTGGGGAAAAAATTCAAAAATGAAACACCTTGAAAAATGAATTGAGGGAGCAAAATCTTCCTTGCAACAGCATGTAAGTTTCAAGGGATACCTTGAGGAAATTTAGACACACTGATTCAATGAGATATTATGTTAAGCAATTTTGTTCTTTGATGTTGGACATCAAGAACATGTCAGAGAAGGATAAATTGTTTAACTTTGTAAGTGGATTATAATCTTAGGCTCAGTTGGAACTGAGTAAGCAAGAGGTACGGTATCTTCTCTAGACATTCACATTCTTCATCCATGAAGCCATAAACTTTGTGTATAAAGAATAATCCAACCTAAGCATACAAAAAATGCCCACGAAAAAAAATATGTAGCTAAACTAGTTTCCCATTTAAAGTTGTAAGAAAAGGATGTCTAGAATAAACACTAGCTAGAATAAGTAGAACTAGGTTGTAAGTGACACTAGATGTCATCCTTATGGCAACTTTGAATATTTCCACATGAAGGTGATCATCTCTAGAAAGAAGAATGCAATGGCATAGCCATAGCACTAACTATATAGCTAGTAATAGTTCTTGCTAAAGTTCTTGATTTAAGTTGAGGCCTAAATGGACAAACAAATCAACGCCCTCAACTGAAGCAAGAAAGGTAGTGAAAGTCAACTTCACTAGATAAAAGATTTTAGCCCACTATTAATGGCTAACATAATTTGCAAGCTTAAAAGATGATATTAAGTTTCTATATTATGAAAAACTTTGAGAATTTGAAGTGTGGCTTCCTCTATATCAAAAATCTAGCCAATCATAGTGCCAAATCCAATCCAGAGAAAATGCTCTAAAAAGATAGTAACAGGATTTCAAACATTCTTTATCCAACTCGAATGGACTTGATATTACCTCCTCGTAATAATTTCCAATGATTGAAAAGTCAGTCATCTCCTACATCTCCTACAGATAAATTACTAACTCTTCATGCTAGTCAAGGAAATGCTACATTCTAAAACCATAGCTCATAAAAGGCCCTGTATGAGCCATTTCAACGTTGGTAATTATGTGTCAAGTTTTAAAGGAACCTATCACATTCAAATTGGCATGAATTTGTGAAGACCTATCAAAGAAACCTTCAAGATATTGAATATCTCCTTGAAAGGTCAAACCAGTTTCTCACTTCAATATCTTTTAATTAATCTTTGATGCCACTACTAAATTTGGACAATTTGAAGTATTCACATGACGTGGAAGCTTGTAAATAGTAGAAAGCCTACTTGGCTTTAATTTGTCTCTTCTAGTATATGTGGAGGGTACTCTGAAATCACAACAAGTTTATGTTTGTCATATGTTTCGCTAGTTTTAAACTTTGAGAACTTGTCATCAGAGTTTAAACAACAAACTTCAACATCTTTGTTACAATCAAGGATAAGCATGGGGTTGAACAGCTAAACTTGGAAAATATAAATATTTTTGATATAGGATAGGATCTTCAAATTTAGTAATCCACCTACTAACAAGTAAAGATCCTTTTCCTAGAAGTTTATTACTGCTTCTAATTGCAGGAGCTACTCCTATACAAAAATTTAAAAAAAAAAGACCAAAGGAATGAAAGTCTTTTAAAAAAAAAGGAAAAAAATTTAGGAAAAAGTTGCTTGAAATAAAAATCATCTAGAAGAAGTTTTTCTTGGAATTTTTTGTGGACTGATATAATTATATAATATCTCATATTAATTGGATGTCACTTTTAGAGCCTATTATTATTAAGTCTAATTTATTTGTGATTATTATAATGGGCTTAGTGGATATTGGGCCCTGTGATTGGGCTTGCCATAATGGATAGGCTTGCCCCATCTTCTATATTTTCACAGGGGAGGCCCCTATTCCTAGCCACCTTTAGAAGTTTAGTTTTCCCCATCTAACCTGAACATAGTGTTCTG
>JANHAO010018975.1:0-13392 GCA_026873985.1 Saraca asoca
ATCAAATAATCAACACAGGCTAAGTTTAAGCTTAAACGAAACACGAAATAGCCAACATACTTGTTCTATATATGTTAACAAAGCATAAACATGGAAAACATCAAAAATACGAAGAACACAACGAAGAAAATAGTAATCATTTTTAAAAAAATAATTTTACTTTGTTATGGCGCAAAAGAAGCTTCAAATAAGAAAGAAAATGAAGAAATCCCACCAGAGCTCGCGAGAAAGACGAGAGGAAGACAAGAGACGCTGCGAAAGGTCGGCCGATTTTGCAAAAAATGAAATTGGGGACGAGTTTAAGGGTTTCAAAAATTCTAACGGAATATGTCCATTAGAATTCAATAAATAATCAAAATGCGCCGTTTAATTTAAGTGTATTTTCAATATTCCAATGGAAATTCCAATGAAATTCAAGTCCGTTGTAATTTCTGTTGAAATATTCTAACGAATTTTTCAACAGAAATATTTTTTCGTTGGAATATTTCAACGGAATTTTAGTCCGTTGTAATTTCTGTTGAAATATTACAACGGACTAGAATTCCGTTGGAAAATCCGTTAGAATATTCCAACGGAACATTTTCCATTGGAATTCTATTGGAAAATCGTCTTTTTCTTGTAGTGATCGCAATATTTTATATTTGATCAAATTAAATACCATTGTCTATTTTTTTTGTTATAATAATTGGTTTGAAATTTATTTAAAGAGTTAATATAATCAAATATATTTTTAAACATAATATAATATTTTTCTAATTTATAATTATTGATTTGCACATATTAAATTTTTTAACCATAATATTATATAAGTTTAAGATTTTTTATTTATTAATATTATATCATTGCAGTTTATATATTTATCAAAATTAACATTATTTTATTTGAGTATAGTGCATTTTTAAATTTGTGGAAAGATTATAATATTTTAAATTATGCATAATCCAACTCATTATAAATTCATATTAGGTTTTCAAAGTGAACCACTAATCTTTATTTGAGTTCATCAAGTAATAGTCTTTGTTTTTTATATTCAAAGTTTTATCTTTGGTGCATTGCTATTTAGTTTTTACATTGTTATTTAGTTTTGAAAAAGAAGACCTAAATTTATTTGATTTAGAAGGTTCAACTTATAACAAAAGAAGTAGAAAAATGTTAAGAAATATTTATTTCATGCGTGACATATCCTCATCATAGCATATGTGGAACTAAAAGGTCAAAGTAATACGTCTTTGGGTAGTTTCTCATTTTTTGAATGCTGATAAAACTAGTAGCATAGATATGGTTTCGATGGATAAAAAATAGTGTCATTTTAGTTCTGTTAGTTTTTTTGTCTTTTTTTCCCATATTCATTGACTAATATTTTATATCTAGATATATATTTAATATATACATATCAAAAGGTGATCGAATTCAAGATACAATTAAAAATTCTTACTTTCAAAATTTGAGAAATACTTGAAAGAGGGTGGTGCATACTGGATACATAACTTTGGAGTTGCTACCAATAGTTATGAATATAAGACCACACTTCCTTGATATGAAGTGAACTTCCAAAATAACTCCTTAATCAAAGAGGTGATGGACTCTAGTATTCCTAAACATGCTTATCCTTTTTTAGCTTATGTGAAATTCAAGTCATTAAAAATGAAGCATTTTTAGTTGTTATGTTTATACCTCTAATATGACTTTTTTAAGTTTTTATTAATGTGCAACAATATAATATTACAAATTATTTGATATTTTTCTAAATTTATCCTTGATATTGTAGGTGTTATTGGATAAATTAAATATTTGAGCAACAATTTTGAGAATATAAAAGATGGTTGCAAAAGCCAAAGACTTGAAGTAGAATTAAAAAATTTAGAGTAAACTAATTATTTAAATAATTTTCTAAAATTGTGATTATTTTTTAATTATGGTTAGTTTTTATTATGGTTAATTTGGATAATACTCATTTTGATATTTCATTTTTAAAATTGTTATTTTAGAAAAATCAAAATTAAGTTGATATTCTGGCATCAATTCAGAGAGAAAATCATTTCTTTTGTTTTTTCAAAAAGAATCAAGGACGCTCGTCATTATTGTAATGTAATATGCTATAGTGAAAAATTTCAATGGTATTAAGTTCTTATGCTATTTGATTATTTGCTTTCATGTTATTTTGGTTGCCTCCATTGTTTCATTAATAAACTAAATGTATTAATTCTATGATATTATATAATTTATGGTGTTTATCTAGGATATATTTAATTATCTACTCTATTATTGTTACATTATTTTAATTCTTTTATGTTTATATTTTTATATATTTTCTATTTTTTATACCACCCCTTATGTGTTGTATGTCTATTCCAATTTTTTGTAAATCAATTCCATAATTTTTCTTTATACTACTCCTTAATTTTTGTATCTGTTTCTAAGATTATTTTGGTTGAAAAAAGTTAATTATATGATTTTATTATACCTCAATGTTATTATATGTTTTCTCTTATATTTTTCTTTATTAAGTTTGAAATTTGAAGGAAAAAAATTCAAAAATTTTAAAGCAAATAACTAATAAATATTAAGTCAAAACTTTAAAATTTGAAACACATTATCAAAGTTTTAAAATGAAATTAAAGCGTGATTATCAGATATTGTTGATGGTTTCATATTTCTTTTTAAGCTCATCAATTTTATTCAGCAAATAAGTGTTCATCTATTACCGATTTCACAAAATTGATAAAAAAAATTAAATAATTAAAAACCTTTTCACTCATATAAATCTAAGTTCACATGCAATTGTATTGCACATATTATCTTGAATTATTTACAATTAATATATTTACTTATATTTTTTTTATTATTGAGTATAAGATTTAGAATCAATATATATATATATATATATATATTAAGCACATCAAATGTTATTGAATTTGAAATTATAAGATATCTATTTTAAGTAGTGTTTATAACAATGGCATTTTAAAATCATTTTTACAATCTTAAAAATAGAACGAATTAAATAATGATGTTAATATATTAAATCTAATATAAAATAATAAATCTAAAAAATTATATAATATTTTTGTTCATGCATCACACATGAGCTAAGCTAGTTAATTCCTAAAAGAATTTCATGTAAGAAGCAATATTAAATATTATTAATATTGAAGATCTATACAATTTACTACGTACTTCAAATGTTTTTTTTTTATTTTATTGTAATGTCAATTTTGAATTATTAAATGAGTTTTATTTAATGTGTATATATGTTAATGTTCAAATATTTGGTTAACTGCATTTGATATTAAAACAATTTTAAGAATATAATACTAAAAAATGGCTACTTACATTATTAAGGATAAAAAAATTAGGATTTTAAAAGAATAGTGAAAATATAATTTAAAAATCCTAATAACATAAATTTATTTTGAAATGATGATGGCAAATACAATTACAGTGGTGAAAAAATAATAAGATATAAAAAATAATAATTTGATGGAATCTATAGGTTACGAATCATCCACGCATGATCCATTTAAATCATAAATGGATAAGTAGGGTAATAATGACAAATCCGCTAATGACCTAACTCAAATATATCTGAACCCATATGTTACCATTTGCCACGTCCAGTGTAAACCAATGATTGATTTTAATCACAAAAAGTTACCATTTTCACTAGGTAAATTATACTCACTTGCATTCACAATCACTTGTATAATTCTATGGACAATTCTAACATACTCAGACTTTTAGTTTGGATATCAATATCTAAAATACGTGATCCTTGTTAACAGGATTGGATTGAAATGTTACTTAGATCTCAGCTTAGAGAGGTGAGCAACAGAATAGGTTAACTTGTGTAAAGCAATTATGAGGCATTTTTTATTCTACCCACATATTTTACTTTATTTGCATATCTAGTAATGGCTTAAAATGGATTTTTGTAATGGGTTATTTGTATTGGGCCAACATCATGGATTGCAAGTCATCAATATAATCTGTTAGACTATAAAATACAATTAGTAATCAAATATGTTAGTTTGAAAGTGGACTATTTGTATTAGGCCAAAATTAAGGATGGCATACCATCCATAGGTCATGTATAACGATCAATTGATTATATTAACTAATTACATTAACTATTAATTGATTATATTAGTTGATAGTATTAATTATTTATATAAAAATGCTTAATAAAATTAACTATTTATTATTAATTGTCTATACATAAAAAGACATATAAGGATATAAATATACTTTAATATTTATTTGAGTATTTTTTATTTTAATAATATTTCAGATTTTTTCCATATTTTTCTCTAAAAAATATATTTTTATAATTTATTATTTGTTAAATTTTCCTTTAAGAAACAAATAAGTATAATTTATTAGATTTTCTTTTAAGATATAAATAATTATAATATATTATTTATTATATTTTTCTTTAAAAAATAAATAATTATAATTTATTATACTTATTATATTTTCTTTTAAGAAAAATATTTATAATTTATTATAAAATTTTTATTAAGAAATAGATAATTTTATATTAAAAAATGAGTTTATTATTATTACTAATTATTATTATTATTATTATCGTTATCTATATTATTATTTCTTATAAATTAATAGTAGGAAAAAAAGGATAATGATATCTTTTTGCGTACTAAATGTCAATTAGCTAATTGAAAAAATTATGTTCCCCAACTTTTTGAAATTAAATTTTTAAGGGCTACAAAGCTAACTTAAACAATTATTTATCAAATACTTAAACCAACTTATTGACTTAGTTAAACAATTAAAACCCCTTAAATTAATTAAAAGTTGATAGAAGAATTGTTTATCAAATATTCATAATTTATTCACTCACAAAATGTAGTCAATAATCTAATATATTTAATTCAAAAGTAGATTTTTATATTCCCAAACCGTCTATAGCATCCATTTTAGTTCCTTATAAATAAGTTTAGTATTAATTTAATCCCTATTTAATTATATCATTCAATTTAGTCCATCGTAAATTAAATTAGTTTATTTTAGTTGCCTCGTTATTTTGTTATTATAATATAATGGATTGTCGTGATTTCTTTTCATGGTATTTATTTTAATGGTCTTATTTTGTATTTTGGTTCCTTCTTTATAAAACAGACTTTGAGTTGAAGAAGGTCCACCATGCCATTGAATTTGCTAAAGGAAGAAGGAGATGAAATAGGGCTCCCATTCGAACCGTGTATTGCTTCACTAAAATGTGGCTTAATGCAATGACAGAAAGGTAGCTCCATGTAGTCTTTAAAAAATAATTGATTTTTGGTAACTTTTTATTTTTCCGTTAAATAAGTATTATTCTCCGGTTCTTTTCTTTTAAATGGGAAATATACTTCTCTTTCAGATCATGTAGTTAAACATATTTTTTCATAATGCTTTTAATTTTCTTAAGATTTTATTTTTATATATGTTACAATATTTTTTTTTTATAAAAAGTTACAATTTTTTTACATATTTTATGTATAAAAATTAAAACAAAAAGTGTAGCCCATTAAGTTGCATTAAAAAGGTTTTCTCATTTTTATTGAAAATTTCAACTTTTAATGATAAATTGGCTAAATGCATTAAAAACAAAACCAAAAGAGTATGTACTAATAGAAAGCATTACCCATTATATTACTAGCTAACTAAACATCGGTTTTGATCCTTTATTAATTTATGTTGTGTCACTTTAAATCTTCAACAAATTGTGGTATTGATCTAGTCTAATTTATTTGCAAACTCTTTGAATAACAATTTTATTAGTCCAATTTGAATTTTGAATTTATGTGTAACACTTTTTAATTTTTTTAAGGAAGATCTGTGTATATTCTAAATAAGATGGGAGGTCTTTATAATTTCTATTAAACATTAGAAGGATGCTAGAATATTTTTCTCTTTAAATAATAAATCAATAGAATTTAATTTGGTGTAATTAAATAATTGAAGAATTAAATTAATACTAATATTTATTTTATAATTAAATTGATACAAACTAAATTAATGAGATGTATAAATTCAGATATATACAAATTCATTTTCATAAGGCAATATTAATCAAGCAAAATAAAAATTATTCAAATTTATGTTTTCATGTCAAGATTGCATTACCTTCATTGTCCCGATAGAAAAGCATTTATACTTCAATATTAATACATAGTTAATTATTTTTTAAATGATAAAAGTGATGATGAATAATTGTATGTTACTCGTGATTAGTCTTAGGTGGCAATTGTAAGGCATGATTAATGAAGCCTTACTTGTGGTTAGTTTATAGATGATAATGGTGGAGTATGGTCATTGGCACCTTGCTTGTGATTAATTCTTAGGTGGAAATGATAAACCATGACTAGCGAGGCCCTATTTGTGAGTAATTCTTAGATGGCAATGGTGAAGCATAATTAGTGATACCTTGCTAATGATAATAGCATAAATATTTATTTATACAATGTATAAACAGTGAAAATTAATTTTTGACAATATTTTATATATTACTCTATTTAGTTAGTTGATAATTTTAGTAATTGAACATATGAAAGTCATTATAATTTGATGAGAATTAATTTAATATATAATGAACTAGCATAATTATTTATTTAAACAATGTTTAAATAGCAAAAATTAATTTTCGACAATGTTTAATATATTACTCTATTGAGTTAGTTGATAATTTTAGTAATTTAATAATTGAAAGTTACAATAATTTGGTAAGGATTAATTTGATATATCATAAACTAATATAATTATTTATTTATACAATATTTGAATAACAAAAATTAATTTTTGGATTTTAGTTTCAAAAATATTCTTAGATCAACAAAGTGATTATATCAATTTCTCAAAACAATATTTTTGTTGTGAGTGTTTTTTGGTACTACGTGAGATGAGTTAGCAAAGGCCCAGCAACAAATAAGTCCAAATAAGAGAAGAGCTAAGATTGCTCATGAGGACAGAATAAGATAGAAGCCCCAGCTTGCTAAGGGACAAGTCCTAACTTGCATAGCCAACAATTCGCTATACACGAGCTCGCATCATCAGAGGCGAGATCGTGAGTTCGACATTGCTAACTGAAGGCTAGCAGCGACTCCAGACTAAGAGTCCTAACTCGTGGATGTAACTCCTTGCCCACTAGATGACTCATAAAGGGTAAACCTGAAACAGGTACTCTTTTAGACCAAGATTCATAGGACCAGTCTGCAAGAAGCAACATATAGGGCCCACCCACAAAAAGTAATTTACAAAAGTTAGCCAATAGTCTGCAAAAGCCATCTTGCAGTAGTCTAGGTTGTCTTATACATTTATTTTAATGTAACAGAAATGCAAATTGTTTAATTATAATTGTAACCTCCTAACCTCTATAAATAAGAGGAGAGAAATCATTATAAGGGAAGTCTAGAAATAGATATCAAAAATCTGTAAAAATTTCTCCAGATCAATAAAAGTTACCATGGACATAGGACTAGTATTGCCTAGTTTTAGCTGAACCACGTTAAAAAATCTTTCTTTGCCATTGTTGTTCTTCCTCTCTTTCCCTTCATTCTTTGCCTGCTTAACCGGATTGTAGTTTGAGCCCCAAAGAACTTTTCTAGTTGGTTGGATTTGGGATCGAACTGAAATCCACCATCAACATTTTGGTGTCGTCTGTGGGGACTCGTCTATATTTTAGTTGATTTTCCTCATTCTAGTTGATTTCCTGTGCAATTTTAATGGTGAAAGAAAGAGCCATCAGAACTTCAAATGTCGTGGTTGATCAGTTGGAAGGTCCTGTATCTACAACAGACTCCTCCATTGCTTCTGTCATAGGTGTTGCTGCTGGCTTGCCCACAACCGGCTCTTTTCAAATTGTTATTGTTGTTAATGGACTTGATGGAGCATAAACTTGGTATCAACATCAAGAAAGACTAGAAAATACGATGGGACAATTGATTAGAGCAATTACAGTGTTGGCACAAGCTCAGGGTGTGCAAAGGTAGGCCAAGGTCATTACACCCGTAAAACATGCACTAGTAGCAACAAGCTGGATGTTCAAGTAGAGTCAATCAAGAAGTTTCCTCAGGTCGTTGCTCGTAAAGGCAAACTTCAAGTCGCTATTCATGCGGCCAAGAAAGTCAAAGGAACTAGCAATCACTATTGGAAGAGTTATTTCAAATGATGAACTAGTTGGAGGAGCGTCTTCATAGGTCATCGTTCTCTAAAGAGATCGAAGCATAGACCCTCCCTTTCAAGCTCAAAGTCCCCGTGATTCTACTATACAATGGGGACACTAATCCTTATGACCATTTTGGATGCATTCAATGTTCAGATGGATTTGCAAATGGTTGATTATCTGGTTAAATGATAAGTTTTCCTAACTACTCTTGGGAGTGTACCTCAGGCATGGTTTAGAAGCCTTCAAACTATTCGATATGTAGTTAGGAAGGATGTCAGCAAAAGTTCATTAGCCAGTATCAAGCATTGAAGAGACAGCTCGTGCCCCCTGTCACCTTGCGATGATCTTTCAGCACAAGCATGAGTCATTGAGGGATTACATTGCCAAATTCAAGCTTGAAGCCAATTCAATAGAGAATTCTTCAGAGGAAGCCATTTTGGCAATGATCTTTACGAGACTCCATAAGGATGGAAAGCAGTATAAAAGCCTGTACAAGTCCCTAGTGAAGGATCTAATTAAGTTTTATGAATGAGCTGCTAAGCAGATTAAGTGGGAAGAGACTTTTGGCTCGAGAAGGATTAATCAGAAGGATGAGAAGGGTATCTCTGTTCCAAATAAAAAGAGAAGCGGTGAAGGCTGGAGTAATCCCCCTAGTGATCAGACTGTGAAGAAAGTGAGAACCGAGTGATCTCAACACTTAGGTTGCTGTGACACTTATAGTATCCTGTCTGATGCTCAGGATAGGATATACACAATAGAAAGGGATAAGGAGGACTTCGGGAGACCTGTACCTTCTAAAATTCCCTACAGGCGAAGGAACAGATAAGAGTTTTGTGCTTATCACCACAAGGTCGGGCATGGAACTTTGAATTGCCAAGCACTCAGAGATGTGATCGAGGACTTGATTAGGAGAGGCCGCCTAAGAGAGTACATGGTGTGACCTACGGGGGAACAAACCCGACAAGAGTATCCCGATTAAGGACAAGCCTCCACAATGAGAACCATTTTGTAATAATATCTAGAGGCTAATACATGAGTTTTCCTCTGTCTTTGTTGAAAGAAGTCTTGATTTGCCAATTGGTATGCTTCATAAGCGATCTTTTGTTTACAGGTATGCAATTTGCTCTTTATCATTGAGTACACACAAGCTTTCTGAGCTTGCATGTGGTCAATTCTCCCAGGATCATGTGTACGCGGTGTTTGCCAAGATGTTCAAAATAAACTCATTGCCAACGGTAACCTCTGGTCCAGTTGAGGCATAGAGACGTTCAAAATAAACTTATTGTCAACTGTGACCTCTGATCCAGTTGAGACGTGGAGACACTCATAATAAACTCATTGCCAACTGCAACCTTTGGTCCAATTGAGGTATGAAGACGCTCAAAATAGACTCATTATCAACTGTGACCTTTGGTCCAATTGAGGCATGGAGACGTTCAAAATAAATTCATCCAACAGAGCCTTGAGTTCACTGAGGCGTAGAGGTGCTAAAACAAACTCAACTCAAGCAACTAAATTATTGTGGAGCAGCTCGTGAAGTACAGCTCTCATGCGACCTGATGTTCGCAGCTTTCATGAGACTTATTACTTGTAGCTCTCATACGACCTATTACTTGTAGCTCTCATGTGACCTATGAACTACTCATTGACAATAAAAGCACTCTGATTTCTAGAATCTCCTTCACCAAGAAGCATGATCGATTGGTTATTCAAATATTTCGCTTTACTGTGACTTACAGGAATCAATGTTGTCATCTATAACTTGTAGAATATTTAGCACAACATGCAAAGAACATAGAAAAATTTCATTCATTAAAAGCCTCAAAAAGGTACATTTACATAAGAAGATTCAAATATAGAATTGAAGCAGGCCTACGGCTATTACATTCTAGAAAAAACACTGGCTTTATGGAGATGAACTCTAACTAGCACCAACAGGAGGATCGACGGGCATGTTTGTTCCTTAATCTCCTTCTGGTCGCCTTTCTTGGTTCAGAGCTCCTTTTCAACTCTCCACCCAACACTAAAAATTCAAAAGAAGCCAGTGGACATGGCTAGAAAGGCAAAACCCCACGACATCACCGTGATGAAATAATCCAAGATCCATGTAAGATTTTTCAAATTCCTCAAAGAAAGATTACTCATAAAGGCTTCCTATAAAATAAATTATACACACCTCATCGGAAAGGCACACCATAAAAAATATGGGGGCCTTATCCAGGGCACCCATCATATCACTCAGTGAAGAAGGAAGAAGAACTTCCATACTTTAAATAGACTGATCTGGTCTCACCATAAAGTTTAGGAAACGTCCAACACTTTCATTAAATGCCTTGGAAGAAAACAAGGTAGACTCGTCCGTAACTGTGAGACACATATAGTAAGAGGTATAGCCTAGAGCAAATGAAACAATAGGCTAACCAAAGACTTTGACTGCACGGTTATCCATAAATGAAGCCCTTTGCCAGCAAAATTGCAACTCCCAGCTCGGCAAGCAAGCTAAGAGTTGGGGGGCTAATGTTATGAGTATTTTTTGGTATTGCGCAAGATAGGCTGGCAAAGGCCTAGTAGTAGATAAGTCCAAATGAGAGAAGAGTTAAGATCGCTCATGAGTAGATAAGTCCCTTAGCTCACTAAGGGACAAGTCCCGGCTTACATAGCCAGTAACTTGCTATACGCAAGCTTGCATCATCAGAAGTGAGCTCGCAAGTTCGACATCATTGACCAAAGGCTAGCAGCAACTCCAGACTAAGAGTCCCAGCTTATGGATGCAACTCTTCGCCCACTAGAGGACTCGTCAAAGGTAAACCTGAAGTAAGGACTTTCTCAAACCAAGATTCATGAGACCAGTCTACAAGAAGCAGCATTTAGGGCCCACCCGTAGAAAGTAATTTATAGAAGTCAGCTAACAGCCTGCAGAAGCCATCTTGCAGTAGCCCAAGCTATCTTGTACATTTATTTTGATGTAATAGAAATATAAATTATGTAATTATAATTGTAACCTCCCAACCTCTATAAATAAGAGGAGGGAGATCACTGTAAGGAAAGTCTAGAAATAGATACTGAAACTCTGTAGAAATTTCTCCAGATCAATAAAAGTTACCGTGAACGTAGGGATCGATGCTGCTCAATTTTAGCTGAACCACATTAAAAAATCTTTCTGTGCTATTGCTGTTCTTCCTCTCCTTTCCTTCATTCTTTGCCTACTCAATCAGATTGTAGTTTGAGTCCCAAATAACTTTTCTGGTTGGCTAGATTTGGGATCGAATTGAAATCCATCGTCAATAATTTTTTTTTTCATTTTTTAATTTCTTATAATGTGTTTATAGTAATAGGGTTTAGGACATATCTATTTTAATAGGTTTAAAAAATTTGATTGACTTGAAAACCTCTTTCATATAAATAACAACAGTAACATGTACTTTTTTTATTGATTTATTAGTGAAGGTATCAATCCCCAGTCTTTTAGTAAAGGGAAAAACGATTCTAATTATACGGCAAATTTAGAGTTAAACTAACATATCTATTTCAAAGTATTTAAAATTCTAATTGTGTCATATTTAAAATTGTAAATATATTGTCCAAAAAAAAATTGTAAATATGGACAGGTATGAATCCCAGCAATAGAGCAACAATATTCTTTGAGCTGCGTGGGGTACTTTCATAACTGTAATTAAAATTATTTATATAAATTGTTTGTATAGAATAATTTAAAACAAAATAGTCATACACGTTACAAATAAAATTGAATTAATTTAATTTAGATTTTACCGCTTATGTTATTCCATAGGATGGTGTACAATATAAATTTATGCGAATCGCAATATTCTCACTTTTTCCTCCAAAACAAAACTCCAACAACAAACTCCTTAACAATATTCAAAACAGCACTAGCCCTATGGGAATCCACCATATCAATATTCTGGAACCCCGGTGGACCAAACCTAGTTGTCACAAAATTTATTGCGAAACGTAATAAAACTTATGGTATAAATTTTGTCGGAAAGTAAATAATTATTTAATAATTAAAATAAATAATATATCAAAACATTTAAAATAATAATTAATTTATTATTTTTTAAAACAGTTACTAAAATTACTAAATAATTAATTCGTTAAAATATTAAAAACATAAATTCCAAAGTTGAAAATTTTAAATAAATACATATACTAGCTCTTTTTAAAATATATTTTATAAACTTTGTGTATACGAATTCAAATATTTATAGAAAATACAACCTTATGAAAAGAAATTTTTTATAAAGTTTGTTAAAAAAGGACTTTCAGTATTACATGATACAGCAATAAGACTAAGAGGGATGAATTAGCTGTATTAGATTAAATTTATAGTAATAGTAATTCTGGCTCAAATCAATTTTGTCAAAATTCAGTGATTTATACACTTTTGCCGGACAAGCAAGTTCACAAGGAGGCAACTGGCAGTGACAAAGTAGTACGACAACATTATGCCTTTTTGCTGAACAAGCAGACAGCACGAAGAAGCAACTTGCAGCATAAATACAGAGTCCGTTCGTTTGGGCTTAAAAAAAATCATTTTTTATGTAATACTTTAAAAAAAATATTAAAAGCACTTTTTTGTTTGTTTTTATTTTTTTTTAAATTTATTCAAATACATAAAAAATATTTTATTTTATAAAAAAAAAGTAACATTTTTTTTAAAAAAAGCCCAAACAAACGGGCCTATAGTTAGTGGTGCTAAGAAAGAATATTAACAAAAGATAAATATAGATAAGGCAAGTAACATAAAGATTCCAATAGCTCTCCCACTTTAAACCTTTTTCATTAAATCATAATTATATTTACCAAGACCAAATCTCTTACAATCTCACTAACCACCCACGTATGCACCTATCAAAATTGATTTACGAATGTACAATCCCCACCTACGATGCATCGACACTTCATATAGCAGTCGTGTCCGCGTGTCAGAAATGTTTCCAATACCGACACTCATCGACATCGACACGAAATGTGTCGGGGCCATGTCCGTGATTTTAAAAAGTTTGGACACCCGTTCCCTATTTCGACACTCGTGTCAAGTTCGATTCTGGGGCCGTGTCCATAATTTTAAAAAGTTCAGACACGCATTCTCTATTTCAACACGCGTGTCAAGCTCGATTTGTAACTTATTATTTGTTATGTCATGTTATTTAATATTATGAGTACTTATTTTCATATAAAAAAATAATAATTACAATATATATATTTAC
>JANHAO010018976.1:0-13422 GCA_026873985.1 Saraca asoca
TTCATTGCTGGTGAGTTCAATCCTTAGCAGAAAACATCACAGAAGCTGAATAACACAAAACAATCACATAAATCATAAATTTCTTAAATAATCTCACTTAAGGGTTTTAGTTGAAAATCACATAAATCACATAAATCACACAAATACATTACATGTATTCCAATTTTCCTGAGGATGTTTCTGAAGCAATTTATTAACAAAATTCCAATTTCCATTACTTTCACATATAAAGATTTCTACACAATAAACTTGAAATCTTAGTATATGATTACTACGGAATAAATCTTTTGTTCTAGGATTACTCATCGGGGTCCAAAGTATCAATAGCCAGCTCGACCGGAGCTGGGATGCCGCCAGTGAGCCTGTGAAGACTGTTGAACAAACTACACTGTTAAGAACTTCTAACATGAGTATCTTGAAAATTAACTATAGAATTATTATAGAATAAATTTGATAATCTAATATTACTCACCACTATCCCAAGTACTAGTGGGTAGCTCGAATCAAGCTGGAACGCTGTGAAGAAGCTGGAGGAAGCGTCGGCCGAACGAACACCAGAAGAGGATGACAACGTCAGAAATGAAAAGCCAAGAAAGAGAAGAGGGAGGGAGCCAAAAGCTTGTTGGCCGGCCGGACTTCGCCGGTGAAACACAAGAAGAGTGTAATAGAGAGAGACCAAATGGAGAGGGAGAGAAAAAGAAGCCGAAGAAAGAGGGAGAAGTCTCGTGAAGTGAAGCTTCTAAAGAAACCAAAAGAAAAAAGGAAAGCCGATGACCGACTACTGGCTAGGTCGAAAATTTGGTCCCCTGAACTTTGCATTATTTCTAAATTTTCCCCATCGAAATTAAGACTTTTTAATTTAGTCCCTAAAAACTTTTCAGTTTAGTCCTTCTGCCATTTTTTTTAAGATTTCCAATAGAAAATTTCATTGGAATTTTCCAATGAAATATTCAGTTGGAATTTTTTTAAAAAAGTTTTCCAACGGAAATTCCAAGGGAAATTTCCATTGGAATATTCCAACGGATAGCATCCCGTTGGAATTTTTGTTGGAATATCCCCTTTTTTGGAAAAAATTTTAAAAACGGACATTCCAACGAAAAGTCCAATGGATTTCAATCTGTTGGAATGTCTGTTAGAATATTCTAATGGATTAAAATTCATTGGAATGTCCGTTGGAAAATCCTATTTTTCTTGTAGTGAGAAAAGGCTGCTGATATTTATTGGGAAAACTTTTAATAAAAGAGAAGAATTTAAAAGATATGGAAGTGGGGTGATATAATAAAAAGAGTGCTATTTTTATTCAATTTAAACTTAAAGAAGTACAAATAGATCATCCAGTTTAAATTTATTCAATAAGCATGATTCTTAGATTTTTTTTAAACAAGCATATACACATTAAGTACCTAGAACAAGTAATGCCTTTAATTAAATTTACTTCAATCAAATTTAAAGTTTCATTGGTTTAAACTAAAGCACAATTAATACAAATTACTTAACTTATTTACTAAAAATAATTACACATGAAGTGAACCTTTTTGAAATTTAGTAAAATTGTAATTAATCAAAGTTTCAATACCATTAATAAAGAACTTAAAATTTACATTTACTCATTTGATAAATAGTCAGAGATAAGGATAACTGGTTTCATGGAGTCAAAGAAATTGAGAAAAGTAATTTGGGTCTTACATCAAATAACCTCATGGATCCCTCCTCCTCCAAATTCTGTCAAAGTGAATGTTGATGCTTCTTTCCATCAAGTTTCCGGGCAATCTACTTTAATTGCAATTATTCGGGATTCTAACAAAAGTTTGGTGCCTGTTCAGGCAAGAAGATGTAAAGCTCCTTGTATTGTGGGTGCTGAGGCTTTGGCTGTGAGGGATGGTTTATTTTTGCAGCTTCAATGTGCAACCCTCCTGTGATTGTTGAATCTGACTGCTTGGAAGTAGTAAGAGTTATTTCTGATGAAGGAATGAGTGCCGTCTGGCATACTTTTCCCGTGGTTGTTGACATTAGGGCCTTTCTAGAGTCTAGCAATGGTTTTTAGGTTAAGCATGTTTCTTGTTTGGCTAACTAGGCAACGCTCGCGCTTGCCAAGTGCTCGTATGAGGGAATGCGTCCCTTGGACTGGATGTGTAATCCTCCTTTTCCTCTTTCTAGATTCCTGAGTCTTGATTTGGTGTTTTTGCCTCCTTGGTGTTCGGGTGGGATGGTCTGGGCTGCTTGACCTAGCCTCTTTGTGTTTGTTTTGTTTTCTCTTCTCTGTTTTTTTCATGGCAAAAAAAAAAAAATAATAATAATAACAATAATATAATCTATATCATGGTTTTAAATTGCAGTCCGCAACTGCAATATTATGGTATTGTTATTGCGGACCGTTTTACAATTACAATTTTATGCAATTTTGTTTTACACCAATCACATTTCTCCATAATTTTGTTAAATGTAGTGTGATCATATTTGCAGTTACAATTGCAATCATAATTTAGAATAATGCATGATTTTTTTTTTAATCAGCAAATTACTTTATATTATTTTTGCACCTCACTCAAATAGGGATGACAAAACTATGTATTATACTCATAGGCATCCATGTACAATTCTTTCTTTTTATTCTTCTAGACAGTGCCCTTTATTCAAAACATTTAGTACAATGGGACGATTTTGTGACAAGTAAATCCATTTGCAAGATCAATATAAATGTAATTGGGGATAGTGTTAGAATTTAAATTTCTTTCAGGTGATTTTCACACTTGATACTTTTAATACTATTTGTACACAAAAAAGTGTTGCATTTTAAAAAAAGTTGGAGTAATGAGCTTTTATCAACCTAGAACTATTTTATAATGTAGTAATAATTTTGTCCCTAAAATTGAAAAACATTGATAAAATGATTCATTAATTATAAAAATGATCATAATAATTCTTGAATAATATTCTGTTTATAAATTTTTATCTTTTCGTATATACAATTTTATTCTTATACAATATAGGAATGAAATTATATAAACAAAATATTATTTATAAATTATTATAATTATTTTTATAATTCAAAAATTATTTTATCGATACCTTACAATCTTAAGATGCAGACAGTATATAATTTAACCACGGTATAGAAATTTTTACACATAAGAAATGAGTGGTTAACTCTTTGAATCTGTTTTCTCAAGAGTGTCTGGGAGCCCCAAAAAATGGAACCAGATTCCCTTTATATTGTCATCATTACTTTGGTTCTAATCTTTGTTGGAAGATGTGCACTACTTTTCAAATCAAGTGTTCTTTGTAGATGTGGTGGACACAGAGAATATTGGAGATTCCTTGTCTGCTTCTCTGAATTTTTACTGGTTCCATTTTCGTCGGGGAAAGAATAAAATGTATTCTGATCATGTGACAATATATTAATATCAAAGTATTTTACTTAATCCAAATTTGAATTCTTTTGATATCTTGTTTGTCCAAGTTCGTTCCTTTTTGAAACCCAAACTTCATCCTCTTTAGGCCATATTTCAGTATTTTAATACATGTAATATAACTAAAACCTTCAAACATATAACGTTACGTATGTATTATTAGTCTTTTCGCACGTGTTCAAAGATTTTTTTTCCTTTGATTTATTTATTAAATAATGAATAGTGAGAGAGACAAAGAAGTGGGTTAAAGTGTGATCGTCATGATAAGTTAGGTTTAGTAGAATTTTCAATGATAAATTGTTTAATTAATAACTAAATTTAAATGGGCATAATCGTATTTCAAATTTATTAAATATTTAATAATTTAAATTGATTTTTCAGGAAACGCAAAAGTGAAACCCAAATTTAATTAATCCCTTTTAATATGTATATATATATAAGAAAAATTATAAGAGAAAAACAATTATATATATTAATTTTAAATAATTAAGATTTTTGTCACATATTGCATATAAAATATATAATATATAAACATAAAATAGGATCGGACTAACCTAGTTTCAAATATAAAAGTCCAAACCTGACCTATTTAATGTATAATACATGACCTACGTTTTTGTGGAAGTCCAACGCTTATATCTAATTATTTAGTCCAAACCTTTCTCATTCAAGGTTGAGTCTAAATAAAATCATGTTGAGTCGCATTTGCTCACTCCTATACCCTCCTATGCTAGATGGATTCTCTCAACCATCAACTTTTCCTTGTGGTTAAAGAAAAGCGTAATCTATGAGAAGTTTTACCTTTTAAAATGTTAAGTGTTTTTGTAATCAGTTAGATTTTTTATTTTTAAATTTTAAAATAAATAATTCAAATAAAACTCTCAAATTTCAAAGGAGGATTAGTAATCTAAAATTATAGGAAGACTAATGATAATTCCATGTCAAGTTACACACTATTATTTTTTGGACCCATTCTAAAAAAAAGACTAGACAATCTTTTGAATTTTCAGAAAGTAAGATTTCGTGTGAGTGCTGTGGGACTATCATTGCTCATAAGGCAGAAGAAAAAGGCCACGTTCTTCATAATCATCACTTATTAATGGAAGGGTTTCCGACCACCAAATGAGTAGCTTCAAAGGTTTTGTCTCTTGGAAAGAAACTTCTCCCTCATCTCTACAACATCAACCTCTTCAAAGTGATTCTCTGGAATCCAATTTCCAGTCTTAGGATCTTTCATCCAAAACTTCTCCTCTTTCTTCGCCGAAGCTCCACCCGATGTGGAGTCTTCCACCGCCTTTCTCACCACGGTGGTGGCTGCCACTGCCGGCCGCAATCTTAAACCCTCCGCAGCAACTACATACGCTCGCTTGCTGCACAATTTTAAATCACCGTGGAGAACTAAGAAGATATTCACACACATAAAAAAAAAAAAAAAAAAAAACGGAGGAGGAAAAAACGTAACCTGAGAAGGAGAAAGGAGTTGATAGCAATCTTAGCCATGATGATGCTGAAATCGAATCTAAAATTGTAGAAGGAGTAGTTACAAAGAAAGGTGTTTGGTTTTTGTGTGGGAATGCGGCTAGTTGGTGAAGGGACTTATATAAGCGCCAAAGGCGGTTTCGCATGGTCTGCTTTTCACTAAGGAATATAAGAATCCTATCGAATTTGATAATGGTTCGACTATTTAGGATTTGTGCCCTTTTTAACTTTATATTTTTCTTGTATGTCACTCAAATAGGAAGGATAAAATTTCACTGCTGCTAACAATTATATTAACCACCCATATGTAATTTTGTATATGTTTTGTTATTTTATTAGAGATGTTTTACTGAGTAAACTGGGACTAGTGGGATCCAAACTTTTACCCACACATTGTTGTGTGTGAATCTACCAGCGTCACTAATTGAGTAAAATATAAAGGGGTTCAGACCTGTTAATAATTTGTGGATCCAATATCTCTCCATAAGTCAATATAATAAACTACTTTTTTTTATATTTAACAGGGTATTACTTTCCCTTTTTTTTATAGAGAGTATATGACTTCTTTGATTGAGTTAGCATATAATGAAAGTGCAATGAGTGAGCCAATTTTTTTTTAATAAACTTTAATTTATATATTTTGGTCAAAGCAAGAGAAAGAAAATTAAATATGATAATGATTGTATTATTTAATAGCATCAATGAAACTATAGTAACAAATAAGCATTCTCTGTTATGTAATTTTTTTGGCACATCGACTAGATAGAT
The DNA here is from genome assembly GCA_026873985.1 of Saraca asoca. Taxonomy (NCBI): domain Eukaryota; kingdom Viridiplantae; phylum Streptophyta; class Magnoliopsida; order Fabales; family Fabaceae; genus Saraca; species Saraca asoca. The sequence goes on from JANHAO010018976.1 coordinate 5,658, forward strand.
AGAGTAGATACAAGTTGAGTTAAGTTGAGGTATGAATTAATTTGTCTTGATTTGAATGAATTTGGTTTGATTCAAAACTTGATTTATATTCAAATGAGATTAGTTTGAATTTGGATTGAATAAGTTTGTGAACTGCTCCACTCAACTTAATAGTTCATTTAGCCACAAACTGCTCCACTCAACTTAATAGTTCATTTAGCCTAATCAAATGAACTAAAATCTCAAATAATTAAGTAAATTTCAATCAAAATGAATTAAGTCAATTTTTATTATTTGTTTATTAATTTGATTCATTTGATCTAAAATTATATAAATTAAAAAAGTCTATTTAAATTCATTTAAATACACTACATAATATATAATATTATATTTAATATTGTAATTTATTTCATAAATATTATTAAAAAATTTTATAAATATAATTAATTTATCAAGTGAGTATATTAACCAAATCAGTTGAAGCAATCATAAATTAAGTATGGTTCATTTAAACGGATCAATTTTTGAAGTTTAGGTTCAACTTATTTGGATCATGAACCCAACTTATCAAATTAATTTTTAAGTTTAATTATGAATAGTTCACGAATTGGATTGGCTGATTTTCAGCCCTAATTCTAGATTCAGCGGAAAAATTAAATATTAAAAAATCATCTAAAAAGAAAAAAAACGATTATGCAGTCACCGATATGTATTAAGCATTTAATTACTTGTAAATAGAAAATATATTTTTTAATGCAATGAAATTAGTTTCTTTTTTTGGGTACAAAATAATACTGGTTTTTATCCGTAAAGAATCCGCATTATTTGGTTACTGTCTTATTATTCACATGTGAGAATTAATTTCCTCTCCCTTACTGATAACGACACTGAAATATGTATGGACTTCAATAATCAATATCACCGCCTTCTTTTTTTTTAAAAAAAAAAATCATATTCTTTTATAGTATTCTCAAATATCAAACAGAAACTTTCTTTATTCTTTTCTTTCTTCAGTGACAAACATTAAATAAGCCTTTTAAGATTAATGACATATGGCATATATGCCATTATTGGCGGTATGGCTTTTCACTGTGGGGAATCTTCATATATTATGCTATGCCTTAATTTCAATGTATCACATGGTTAACTGTATAATTTAATAGAATTATAAGGGAAGAAAAAGTAATGTTACGAACAGGTTCGAATCTTAAGAAATGGAGCTTTGATTGATTGAATTAATTTTACCAACAGCACTTAATTTAGGGATAATCCAAAATTTATACTTATACATATTTTTAACCAGAGCCTTGTTTTAAGTTATTTAGAATCTACAAATATTCCTCTTTCATCGAAGTGGCAAAGTTTTTTTTTTCCTTCAGTCTTGAGTTCAAATTAATCTGATGAAAGCAATCGATGAAATTTACTTTAGTAAGGCTCTGTTAGTTTTGACGCGTTTAAGCTGAATTTTGTCAAAAGAAAATTTTGACTAAAAGAGTAGGCCCTCATAGTAAACAAGTGGAAAGTATGATCCTTTATGAGGGCGTTTGGTTCACAATATATGGAAATGAAAAGAGAATCGAATCTAATAAAGAGAAGTAAAGGTAATAATAACAATTATTTTTAATTTGTTTGGTTTAGTAAGGGAATGAAATTATATTATTTATGGTTTCCTTTCTTACTATTGGTGATGAACAACAATGGATGATGACTAACAATAGTAAGTAATAGTAGATGATGATCAATAGTGGTAAGTGATGGTAGGTGATGGTCAACAGTGATAGACGACAGTAGTTGATAGTCAAGGGTGCAAGTGATAGCCAACGGTAATAGATAGTATTGGATGATGATCAATGATAATAGATAATAGTAGTCAATGGCAGAATGTGTTGGTGGACAGTAGTTAATGGCAAAAAATTGTGGTAGGTGATGGTCAATAGTAAAAAATGGTGATCAACAGCAGTAAGTGATGGTAGGTGATAGTCAATGGTGGTAAATGATAGCGACTGATAATCAAGGGTGATAGTGGGCCATGTTCAATGATAGTAGGTAGTGGTGGATGGTGGTTAACAGCAGTAGATAGTGGTGGACAATGTTCAATAGTAATAATAGTGGTTGGTAGTGATTAATGACAGAAGATGGCGTGAGTGGTGGTAAACTGTGATAATTGATGGTGGGTGATGGTTAACAACAGAAAGTGGTGATAGATAGTGGTCAACAATAATAGTCATAGTGGGTGATGGTCAATGGTGGAAGATAGTAATGGCTGGTGGTGAGCAATAGTTAATGATGGTATATAATGATAAGAGTTTTGTGAGGTAAAAGAAGGAAAGAGATATTAATTTATTTTTCCAGAGGATAATATAATTTGATATCTTATATGAGGGAAGAGTTTCAAATGATAGATATTTATTAAAGTCAAATAACAATAATAAATTCTATTACATACACTCAATACAAAAATTAATTTTTTATTCTATTATCTAACTCTAAAATTCCCCGACGATAGATCTTGTACAAGTAATTTCTGTCTTTATCTATCCATGGAATTATTATTTCGTCTTTGTTAATCCTTAAGATGAACTAACCTTTTGATTAATCATCTTAGGTGTCTTATATGTGGCCATTAATAACTGACTATCTCAGCACGAACTTCGAAAGCAATAATGAGGGCAACACCTCTAAAATGTAATGGCTAAAATTTTATGCCTGTTCTTAGACCTTTTCACCTTCTACGTTCACTCTTGCTCAAGCTCACTTGTCATACTCCAATGGCTTTTCACGTGTCAGGGGTTCTGAAAGTTTTTAATCCTTCTTTTGAAAATACTTCCATTCTTCAGCGTAAGGTATTTATTCTTCTTTTGAATTCGATATTGACCAAGATGATCCACCATGTTTTTATTTGGATCCTATATCCTCAAATTTTGCAGAAATTTTTTTTTCCGATGGAATCCTTTGTTCAATTCTAAATTAATTCCTGTCACACCTTGGGTTTCACAGGACATTCAGATTTTCTATAATTTTTCCCACGTATCATTTGCCTATTTATCTTGGCTTGAACATGTTCAAGCTCAAAAAGATGAATTCTGGAAATATATTGATATATTTTATGCAATTCAACTTTCGAAGCTCTCTGTTAAATGCATTCCCTCTTTACTTGGGGTAGTAATTTCTTTTTGGTCACCATCTGCCAATAACGTGCATGTCCCTTGCGATCTAATAGGCCTTTCTTTATTCGATATCTTTGTTTCATTTTTGCTTTAATTGATCTTAGGCCAAATGGTGAAACTATTTCACCACTTTTAACTCCGTTGGATAAGAATTTCCAAAAATTGTTGCCTATAACCTGAAAGAATTCAACTTATTCAATTTTTATAAAAACTTTCCAAGATAACAAAGATTAACCAGTTTTTTTTTATGAAGAACATGTTACCTTTTTGCTTCACTGGATATACAAGCATCTATAGTGCGTTTCTTCTTTAAAAATTGCTTCCTCTCCTTCCTTTATTTGTTTTACTTCATGAAGATCGAAAACTAGCTTTAGGTCCTTCAGTCCTTGCCTCTCTTTTTGAAAACATAAATTTGACAATTCGCCATATTAAAAAAAATAATTCTTTTTCAATCTCGGAGGTCTGTTCTGGATTTTTGAACTATGGTTGACTGCTACTTGTAGGGAAAAATTTTCTTTTAACAAAATTTTTGACAAACCAACCAAATTTTTGACATATGGGACTCGATTGGTTAATGCTTCTACTCATGATAACCGTAAGTCGAAAATTTCTAAAGAACTTTTTGACTGATTTTTCTTTGTTCTATTCTTTTATTGACGAAAACTTTATCACAACGATTGTCTCTCTCTTTTTTTTTTTCTTGATCATATGGCCCTTCCTGATTTACTTCAGACCTTGATCCTATAGACACAAATAAAGTCAAAATACGGTCTAGATTCCTTTGTCCCCAACTTCTCCTTACAGATCATCCCTGAGAATAGGCGTCCACAGTCGAACCTTATCGACCGAATATATTAGCTCGGCAATTTAAACCGATTCAAGTATGCCTTTGGGACCTTTTGGACAAAAAATTTCAAGGGCAGATTCTGAAACCTTTTAAGTGCTCCCTGGTCAAAGGATTTAATGCTGAAATGCACACTTACTTCGAGCCTTCTAATTTCTCTCCTTATTTTGCTTCCATAAATATGTTTTCTGAGTGGTGGTTTTCTCATAAGCATGTGTATTTTAACTTGCCAATTGCTGAGAAACTTAATTACCGTGTTCTTATGCAAACTGTGGAAGCCTCGAGAAAGACTATAGGTATACACCATGTTGATGAAATTGTTGCTTTTGAAAAATATTATAAAGTAAAGTATGATTATACAAATATAATATTTACTATACATGAGGTTGAGAAGTCTTTCATGAAAAAGAAAAAAAAGAGGCACATGATGCCTATTGTCACGGTCCGGCAGCTCTCTAACTAAAATTGTGCGGTGCATGTTGTAACTCTTTGTCAACATGCCAGCCTTTTCCCCAAAACATGAGTCACACTTGGATAGACATTCGGGGCATTGAGGATTTTGTTGCCCATACAACCAAAATCCATTGCACAACATGTTCGCAAGCCAACAAGAACATTTAGTCAAAGTATTAATGTATACTGAGCCTCAAAGAACATATCACACAAGAAGCCTCTGTGCGTATCAAGATAAAAAAAATAGGGAGTGGGACAACTTCGTTTTATTAATTATGCCTCATTACATAGTTTTGAGTGTGTAGGGAGAGTTCTCTAAGCTCCACACTCGATCCCTAACCCGAGCCTTGGTGCCCCACTGGTCACCGACTCGCCCCCCTTAAAGAGCATTCTAAGCAAAATTTCTACCAACAGAAGTAGATATACTTTTCTTGAGTTGATATAAGGACTTTTTGCCTAGCTCCTAAGGGTTCTAACATGCCATCTTATATGAACACGAAGATAAAAATGCAAGGATCGCAACCATGTACTTTTCTACTCGTACTGGACAAACAATCTATGCTAAAAAGACACAAATACCCCTAAAATAGGAAAAATTCAAAAAAATAATCTACAAGTGCATTTGCTCCCAAATTCGCGCCACATGATCTCCTATTCATACTTGATTTTTGTGCAAAGTTTCATCCGAATCCAAGCATATTAACCTATCGAATCTTGGACACAACTGCCAATTTGTGACATTCTCTCCCACTTCAAATGTCAATGCCCTCATTGGCACCTTAATCTGACACAGCTTCCATGAAGGTTCCTCCTCAAGTGCACGCTTCTTGATCCCAAATCTTCATGTAGGTCTTCATCCTGTTCCCCTCGATCTACTTCCTCGACCACTCTTACTTGTCTCTTTGAGCTAACATCCTTTTGAGAAGGCTTTGATGAATGGTACTTCAACCTGACATAGCTTTTAGGATTGTCATGAGTCTATTGCTCCTCAACTCCTCCCTAGACTTCCTCTTGGCTTTGTCTCCTTGAACCTGCACAATTACACATTTGTTTTCCCTACATAACATTGGGTAGTCGCCTCCGCAACCTTAGTGTCTTCCACAATTCTTCCTCTGCAGACTTGAATGAGCTTCCTCTGAAACTTGAAAGGTTTGCTACCTCCGTAGACTTTCCATTCCACCTTTGTGGACTCGACTTTGTTGTCCTGACATAAACTCACATGCCACTATCTCAACAGCTCTTCCCCAGCTCTGTCACCTCTGCGACTTCACCTATCTCACTACCTTTGCAGTATTGGGGTTGTTACCTTCGTATCTTGTGCCTACCTCACTACCTTTGTAGCTTGCAATACACTGTCCTTGAGCAACCAATCATTGTCTTTGCATAGCTCTCAACTCCATTGACTACCTCTATAGTTCTTGATTCGACTAGCTACCTCCGCACAGCTCTCAATTCAACTGACTACCTCCATAGCATAAGTGTGTGCTACCACTATAGCAATTGTGCTGGCTTGGTATGATCATTGTGCCTACTACTGGTAGCCCCACATCCAATGTCCCATACCACCAATGTGAGATATGCAAGTCTCATGCATTGTAGGCCAGCAATACATGGCCTGCTTGCAAGCCCTAGAACCCGCACAACAAGTCTGCTCACATGGATTACTTCTGCTATCTGACATACTCCTACTATGCAATTTTCCCACACTCGATCAGATCCTCTGACCCTCTTTGAATTGACACCCTTATAGTATCAATCGACCATCACAATCTATTTGGAGTTGATGCTTTCTAGCACCATGGTCCTCATGACCCCTCCTAGGTTTGTACACACAAGTACTATCTCCTCGAAGATGATACTGGCTTTTCTCTTGCGACCGTCATAGCCACTCACCAATATCTTTGCCCTCATAGCAATTTCTTCGATGATTAGTGCCCTCTTGGCATCTCTCAAGTGACATTCCTCCTCAGAAGAACTCCTCCTTTGAGTGCATCCTCATGATGGCTCCCCCACATCAATGACTTGATGGGGGTTGAGCATCAAGCATCCTCCACTTGAGCTCGAGTTTCACTTTGCCTGTGCACTAGCAAAAATGAATCTCATGGTCATTGCCACAATGTCTGTCTTGTGACTATGTAGTGCTAGCTCGCTACACCTTGAGGTCATTACCGCTACTCCGTTAAGTGACTATGTAGCTCTAGCCCACTACTCAAGTATGATTGTCATTTGTCATACGACTATAAGGTGCTAGCTCCCTAGCATATCGAATCTTGTGGATTAGTGCTGCAACTCACTCTCACATCCACAGATTGTGCACATTAGATCCTTCTGGATCATCTCAATTCCCCTCCAGGTTTACTCCTCTGAGTAAAGTCCATGTCCTCTGACACGATTTTGGACTTCTCTCACAAGATTTGTCCTCTTAACACATCACCACAGATGTGCCATCCTTCAAGATATGTCTACTGTCTGTTGTGTGGCCACTCTTCATCAGTTCTCACATCCCTCAAGATATTCCAACCCTCTGGCTATGGTGTGGCTATGCACTCTTGCACGACCAAAGCTTCACCCTCTGGCCCCACTAATTGTCACTTGCCCCTCTGGACATGGCCAAACCCTCTGGCAAGACCAAGGCTTCTCCCGGGGCTCCTCCCGCTAGATAGGCTGTCAATTCTCACACTTTCTCGAGTGATTTGCATTCCTCCGAATGCCTACTATGAATGAATGCATAATTAATATCCATTGCCATATAGCAAGTCCACCAACTTCTGCACACGCTTACACTCGATTGCTGTTAGTCGAATATAGGTGCCCTAGAGTCAATTTGATTAGGCTCTATTGCATCTATGACTAAGCGGTCTGTGGATTTGGATAATAAAGTCCATTTAATAAATCCTATAAAGGGTTATGGGATTGTGAGAGTGATTTTAAATGGATAACTTCTACACCAAAATAACACTAGTTGAGATATGATAACTGGGCACTATCAAGATTTGTTGAGACTAGACAATATGGTATTCCTCATTTGATGATAGCCATCCTCACAGGCAGAGATGCAAGTGAGTTGAATCAGAATACACATGTAGACACGACTCGGTTAGTTTGGAGAAATGTAACTAACAATCATGATCTTGTCTGACACATTTAGAGATACTGTATGGAGCTATGTCATCAGCTAATCTCTAAGTGGTAATCACATTACTGATCCAATGACTTGAGATTGTGGGATGTCTTTTCCATGAAAGGTTATGCTTTGACCAAGTCAAACATGACTCTATTCATGAGGAACTATAAAGGCTTGGGTTGGGCATTTCTAGAAGTG
>JANHAO010018977.1:0-13400 GCA_026873985.1 Saraca asoca
CTCGCTAATATTGAAAATAGCGACGGATTTTAGCGAGGGACATAAAAGCCGTCGCTAATACGGAAAATTCTTGTAGTGATAGGTGCAAGTTAAATGGAGTTTATTTCATGAACTACAAGTGCATTTGCATTTAACACAACGATAATATATATGAAATGTTGCTTTTTTCATGTTATAATTAATCCACGTTCTATTTATGAAAGCATGATAACAATCTCTTAAATTAACTTAGTGGGTAAGGTTATTTTATTCTACAACCTATGAGTTAGGTTAAATTTTAGTATCAGTAAGTTTGAACGATCAGACAATTTATGGATTTCACGTATAAGTCCTTAAAATTGGTAGCCTGCCCTTGCATGTAAATGAAATAAATAATGTCTAAGGTATACAATAATCTATGTAAATAAACTAAATAAATTAATATATACATGAAATTTAATGTTAAATGTAAAACTAAATTTTATTTAAATTCATTGATCTCGTCGCTCCGAACAGCTTTGTCAGTTTGAACTTGCTACAATAGACTAGGGCCAGGTTTTTGGTTAATGATAGTCTAGTCGCTAGCATATGTTTATTTAATATAGTTCATGTAAAGAAGTCTATTTTGATATAAAATAGTACCAATTTATAATTGTCCATCTAGGAATGAGAAATGAATGAATTGAATCAGTCTAGATGTAATCTTTAATGAATGTTTTGATAATAATTTATTTATATATTTATGATTTAATTAAAATTTTATATAAATTATGACTTATATATTTAAAGGATTAAATCCAATTCATTCATTTATTAATTTAACAATAATTATTTTTATATTATTTTATTATATTATTTTTATTATTATTATTATTATTCTTTATCATTTCAATTGTAATTTGCTGTCATCATTGAATAAATAATTTTGTAATATCAAAATTTTAAATTATATTTTAACTCTATCATTAAAAAATAATTTTTTATTATTAAAATTTTAAATTATATATGTTACAAAATTAAAAGGATTAATAAACTAAGAAAGAGAATAAAATATTTTTTAATGTCACACTTTTCTTTTTTTCCTCAAAATTTTTCTACATATTACATACACAACATGTATAAAAATGAAAATTAAATAAATGTGATCTGAAATTGATATTTTTTTAAAACTTAAAATATCTAGAATAAAAAAAAGTACACTTTTTTTGAAATTGACATTTCTCTAAAAAAATTTAAAAATTTACTAAAACAAATAATTGATCATTGATATTTAAATAGGAAAAACTAAAGTTGAATACATTACATAAATAAATATTAGTTATCTTTTGAAAATTTTTTGATTGCATGTATCTTTATAAATATCAAAATACTAAACATATCAACGTATCATCTTTTTTATAATATTGAAATGTTAAATATAAATATAAATAGATAAATGATTATTTATAGGTTGATTGAATATGACTTTTATCTAACATGATTAATAATAATCCAACCCACAATTATCTAAAAGTAGATATGGATGGATATGAATGAATCACAATAAGTATGGATTTGGATGAGTAAATAAATATGTGTCATACTTGCTAGATCTAGCAGCATATACGATTATATTAGGATTTTAAAATTTTTAATTTTATTTTAATTATTTATTTAATTTGATATAATACTTTTTGTTTAAATTATTTTATTTTTAAATTTTAAATAAAAAAGTAAATTGGATAGATTACAAATATCTATAGATAAATTTTTAATAATTATTTTATTAAATATATTAATATTTTATTTATTTATTTAACTCATTAAATATTATAAATAGATTTAAATTGATTCAAAAATAAATAAATCCATTTCATCACTTCACAAAAGTAACATTTCCTTGTGGTGTGAACATCACATTCGTAGCAGTGGTAACGATGTTTAGCCCCTCTTCGTGGATCCATCGAGACCTTAAAAAATTTTGACAAAGTTGGAATTAAAGCGAGAGATAAAATTTTCAAGGTTTGAACGTCAGTTGTCTTGTGTGTAGGGTTTGGGTAGGTTGTAAACCCCAACGTCATCTTTAAGCGAGGGATTGCTGCCAGTACGCATTGTCATGAGCATGAGCACGTGAGTGTTAGTCCTTAATGCACGTGAGGGCAAGCTCAAGGATTGATAAGAATATGCAACCAACCATGGATATATAACACAATTAAGAGAGTTTAAATAACATGCATGATGTGAGTAAAGTGATCTTTATGGTATATGTAAGTGGAACAAGTTTCACATTAACAAAAGAAAAGTCAGAACAAGATGACAATATGCAAAGAAAAGTGCAATAGTACAAGTTAAGTAAGAATTGGATAAGCCAGAACAAGACGACAATATTTAAAGAAAAAGTGCAATAGTACAAGTTATGTAGGAATTGAGGTTAGTAACATGAACAAGAACAATGGTTGATCACAATTGAGAAATATTGTTGTATTTTTAACGATGCAGTGATATTTATGTTTATTGTAAGACTTTTTTTTCTTTCGGTATCATAGATTAAAATTTAAAATATTATACACATGTGTTAAACAATTTATCATTCCTATTATAAAGAAAAAAAAAAGATAGATAGATATCAATATAGAGTCTAGAATTAAGATTTTTTTTTCCTAAAAAAAGTTGTTGGATTGTAAGATTGTAGTTAGAACGAGTGGCTTTAATCTTTAAAATTAAGGATGAGATTTAATATACATTTATATGTATCACATTTTACAACTACAAAAAAGTGATAGTTCATGTTTTCAAACTTAAAAAGAAAAATAAATACAATTTTCGTGTACTCACAAAAAAGTTGATGTATTTTTCTCTATTTTATTTTAAAAAATTCAATTTCCACAATTTTAAATTTGAAAAGTTTTAAACATTAAGTTAGTCTTTATTTTTTAGGATATGATTGGTGTTGACGGTGGATTTTGGTCAGACCTAAATCTGGCCAACAGAGAGGGTTCTTTGGGGATCCAAGCTGTATTTCGGTTGTTGAGGCGATGAAAGAGTGTTGGATGGTGAGAGGGAGAAAGGGAAGAAAGGAGTACACAGAGATTTAACGTGGTTTGACTAAAAATCTGGACAACACCGGACTCTACGTCCACGGAAATATTTTTATTGGAGTGAAGGAATGTTTACAGGGCTTATTACATTTAGCAGAGTTTCTGCTAATGCTATCTGTTCTCTATATTCTCTCTCTTCTCTATTTTTTGTCTTTCTTTTTATTCAATGACTTTATCCCGCTATTTATAGAAGCATGGAGGGGTACAATTGAAATTAAATTTACTGTATATCTGTTACATCAAATATCACATATTACAAGACTGCCTAGGGTACTATAGACTAGCTTCTGCAAATTACCTACTACAGATGGGACTCGACGGCTGCATTTGCAGAATGGTGGTGTAAATTGCTTGTAGGCTTTAAGTGAAGGAGGCTACATCGCCACGAGCTTGAGCTCATTTGTTGAGAATGTTGTCGGCTTGTAGCTTCGAGCTGGTTCGATCAGCGAGCTCTATCCTTGAACAAACTGAATTTCCTTCAGCGAACTGTGGCCTTTCGCATAGCGAGCTCATCTTTTTAGACTTGGCTCCTTCTAGGCCTCTGCCTGCCCACTTCTTAGTGCTAAATTTCACTAGTAACACTAACCCCTCAACTTTTAGTTCCCTTCACAGACTGGGAGTTTCAATTTATTCTGGAAGGGTCTTCTTAGTCAAAGTCCTCAGCGTTCAGTTTGCTGTGTTGTCATTTCAAACTTCACTTCACTTGAGCTAGACCGTGCTTCTATTTTGTGCGCTATCCTTAGCCATTGGCGTGGCAATTTTATTCTTTTTGGACCATTTGATCGGGGCAGTCAATTATCCTTTGGCTCCTTTAGCGGACCCAATTGTTCCATATAATACTTGTGAAGTTCTTCGGGTTTCTTAGCAAAGTGTTCGAATGGAGATCAAAGTTAAGTTCCTTATTTTTCTGATAGCTTAGCTTCCAATGAAGCTCTCTGAGGTGTGTATGGCCTACTACAAAAGATTTTGAGGCATGAATGGCCTACTACACGTGACACTCATGCATAGCTCTTTATGCTAGCCACGGGGAAGTCTTATGCAGATCTTGGGTTACCTCTTCACAGCCTTGCCAGCCAGACTCTTGGCGCCTGTTTGAATTGCTCTAGGCTTGGTCCAAAAGGAACTGTTGGCTAAGGAGGGATATAAGCAGGAGCAGTTAGGTTAGTTGGTCTTCCTGTTCGTCTCCCAGTATCTAGCTTTCTACTTTCAACATTAGCTCCAGAATTTCATTTTTGCCTTTGTATTTCCCTCTTTCTGATGTAAATTTACCTTGTTAAGTGAGGCCTTTTAGAGAATAAGCTTCTCTGTATAGCTTTTGATTGTTGTATTAGATGGCTTCATCCGCTTCTGTATATTACTGCAAATCAATGAAAATATTTTTATGGCCAACTAACCGTAACTTTGTGTAACGAGCTTTTGTATATGGTTGCCTTGATCAAATGACAAATAGAGTTTGGCTAAGTTGCATGCGAGTTGCACTTGAAAGGACCTTGTCATCAAGCTGAGAATATTAGTTCGCATGAAAGCTGCATTATGTTGCTCTAGTGACTTTATTATCCCTCAGGCAGGCTGCTAGGTTGATTCTGACGTCTTCACGCCTTGCTTGAGCTCATGGCTCCTTACTAAACTTTGAGTGTTTAATAATGCCTTCACACCTCAATAAGTATGTAGCTGTGTTGGATTTTGAGTGTTTTATAGTGCCTTTACACCTCAATGAGCATGCGGCCACACTGGCATTATGAGTGTTTAATAGCGCCTCCACACCTCAACAAGCACACAGTTACGCTGGCACTGTGAGTGTTTAATAGTGCCTCCACATCTTAGCGAGCACACAGCTACGTTGGCACTTTGAATGTTTAATAGTGCCTTCGCACCTCAACGAGCATATAGCTATGCTGGCACTTGTCATCAATTCATTCTTTGGAATAAGCTCCGAGGGCTCAGCTTAGGAAGCTAGCAAATTCAACTTGTACATTACAATTATTAACATAAAATTATACATTAATAAAGACAAAAGAAAGAAAATAGGAAAACTAAAATACATTGTCAATATATGATCTAAAATGAAGCCCCTTGCTCTTGGCTGAGATTTTGTTGAGGATAAGATCATTGCTCCATAGGTCACACCACATACCCTTGCATGTGTCTTATTTTGATGAGATCCTCTATCATATCTCTCAATGCCCAATATTCTGAGGTGTTGTACCTGACCTCATTGTGGTAGGCATTGAATTTATCTTTATTGTTTCTGAATTTGCTGGGTGCCCACAAAGACTAGGGCTTTCCAAAGTCTTTTCTAACTTGCTCCACTAGGAATATCTTGTCCTAAGCCTCGGACAGAATGCTATAGCTTTCGTGACGCCCTTGGTATCGAGGTCACTCATTCTTGCTCCTCTTGATGATCTAAAGGCTAGATCCATCCTACCTTTCCTTGTGACTGTTCCTTTTTTTACCTTGATCTAAACTGCTCAAATCAGACCTCTTTGAGTTGAAAGTTTCATCCCATCTGACTTGTCTTGTAGCTCACACGTAAAAGTCCCTAAGATCCTTTACCAGTGACTTGTAAATGCTCTTATACAACTTTTTGTTCTTGCGGAGTCTCGTAGAGATCATAGCCAAAATAGTTTCTTCTGAAAGATTCTCTACATTATTCACCTCACACCGAAATCGAGAGATGTAATCCTTCAACGACTCTTCTTTTCGCTGGAAGATCATAGCGAGATGGCAAGGTGGAGCAAGCTGTCTTTTTAATGCTCGATATTAGTCAACGAATTTCTTTTGACATTTTTCCTAGCTGCCTATGTTGCGAGCTGGAAGACTTCTAAACAATGTCAAAGACGAGCCCCCTAGTGTGGCTGGGAACACATGGCACTTCACAAGAGGATTAGTTGTCATGAGATCCATCTGGACATTGAACACGACCAGGTGATCGTACGGGTCCCTATCCCCATCATAGAGTGGGATCGAGGGAACTTTGAACTTTAGGGGAAGGGGTTGCACTTTGATTTCCTTGGTGAAAGGTGACCTCGCTTTATATCGAGCTTGTTTGCTCGCAGCTCAAAAATGTTCTTCAAACTGGTCCATTCTCTAAATCGATTCTGCGATAAGTGGGTCTTGTACCAAAGACTGTTGATTCTCCTGGTTATGATTGCAATGACCTAGAATGTGCTCTTACGAGCAGTGAGCTAGAGAATTTTCTTGATCAACATTGCTTGAACGTCCAACTTGCTATTGCTGGTGAACATTCATTGGTCCTGTGGCTTCGGCTTGCTTCTGCACACCTTGCACTAGCGTGGTGACTACTTTGGTTAGCTCTCCCATCATATTTTCCAGTCTTTCTTAGCGTTGAAGCCATATCTGCACTCCATCAGTGCCGTTGGTAATGACAGCAGGCTGAACAGAGCTTGCTGGGGGTAGGCCAACGATATCACTGATAACGAGAGCGGTGAAGGAATTTGTCGTTGAGACATGACCTTCTAGAGGATTACGTACCACGTTTGAAGCTTTGGTAGCCTTTCCTTTAGCCATTGCAGTAGAAAAAAAAACAAACTAGAGAACAGATAGGGACCCAAGCTATTTCTCGATTGTTAAGGCGATGAAAGAGTGTTGGACGGCGAGAAGGAGAAAGGGAAGAAAGGAGTATATAGAGATTTAATGTGGTTTGGTTAAATTTGGACAACACCAGACCCTACATCCATAAAGATATTTTGATTGGAGTGAAGGAATGTTTACAGGGTTTATTACATTTAGCAGAGTTTCTACTAATGCTCTTTGTTCTTTATATTCTCTTTCTTCTCTAATTTTTTGTCTCTCTTTTTATTCAATGACTTCGATCCCCCTATTTATAGAAGTATGGAGGGGTATAATTAGAACTAGATTTACTGTACACCTGTTATATCAAATATTAAATGTTACAAGACTGTCTAGGGTGCTATGGATTGGCTTCTGCAAATTACCTACTACGGATGGGACTCGACGGCCGCATTTGCAGAATGGCGGTGCAAGTTGCTTGTAGGCTTTAACCTGAAGGAGGTTGCATCACCACGAGCTTGAGCTTCTTTACCGAGAACATCACCGACCTGCAACTTCGAGCTTGTTCAGTCAGCGAGCTCTGTCCTTCAATGAACTGAATTTCCTTCAGCGAGCTGCAGCCTTTCGCGCAACGAGCTCATCTCTTTAGACTTGGCTCCTTTTTGGCCTCTGTCAGCCCACTTCTTAGTGCCAAATTTCACTAGTAACAATTGGATACATACTTGAGAAAATTTTTATTAATATGTGTTGGAAATATTTCATAAAATAAAAAAATTAATAAGTTTTGATTGATTTTAATAAGTTTTACTTGTCTTACAATGAAAACGAAAACGTTATAATTTGGAATAGTTAGAATGGTTAAAATGTCTTTTGAGTTAAAATGAACATAAATGGTCGAATATAATGACTATCAAAGTATTGACTTTATGGTTATAAAATGAAATCTCAGTATAGGATTATATACATTCTTTATATTTAAGTTCTTATTATAGTTGTTTTAAATAGTTTTATTGTTTACATTACAAAATGTTAGCAACAATTATGTCAAATTATGATAAGATTTTAATAAATAATTATTTAGTCATACAATGGTTATTTATGAGGTGCTTTATATATATATATATATATATATATATATGCACACACACTAGTTTGTACCTCATGTAATGTATGGATTTAATTAATTTTATTTGATAACAATTTATATTACAAATATATATTATAAATTATAATATATTTAAATATAGCTAAGCTATCATCATTTTTTATCTATTGGATGACTATATAATTAGTATAATTATATATGTGTTAATTTTGAATTTTAATTTCATAAAGTTATTACATTAATATTCTAAATTAATTAAATTTATCATCTAAATTTTTTTATTTTTTAAAAAATATTTTCTTAATATATTAATAGTCAAATGAATTATTTATTAGTTATTTTATTTGAAAATTTAAGTTAACTACTTTGTGCTAGAAGAATTAATTAAATAATTAATAAGAATTCATGCATTATCATAACTAATATATCATCTTAAAAAAA
The DNA here is from genome assembly GCA_026873985.1 of Saraca asoca. Taxonomy (NCBI): domain Eukaryota; kingdom Viridiplantae; phylum Streptophyta; class Magnoliopsida; order Fabales; family Fabaceae; genus Saraca; species Saraca asoca. The sequence continues at coordinate 8,134 of JANHAO010018977.1, forward strand.
TACATTTTAGAAATATATTTTTATGAAGTTTCATAAATATTTTAAATTGAAATTGTGATAAACACTCAAAAGTAATAAAAAATTTAAAAAAGAAAACTATGTAATATTAATTTTAGTATTTGATATATAAAGATAATATAAAAATTTAAAGAGAGAAATTTTAAATAAACATTATCTTTTAAATCATAATTCGATATTACTAATATAAGTATTTTATATGTATATAAATATAATTATTTATTTATATATAAATTATTTAATACATATAAAAATAATTAAAATTAAATCTATTAAGCAATTTAGATTGAAAATTGGATGTAAGTAATCTTATTAAATATTTTATTTTGAAATAAATAATTTTATAAAGAATAAGAATATATAATATTTATCAAAATATTTTGCAATTTAAAAATTAAATAATATATTATTAAAATTACTTAAATTTTAAATTATATAACTCACTGAAATATTAAAATATTTTTAAATTTTATTTTCAATATTAAATATTTATATATAACACCACTAAATTTTAATTTGAAAAAAAAATCATTTCTATGATATTAAAATAGATACCAAAATTGAATTACTCAAATAAATAAATAATTCAAATATTAAAAATAAGAAATTAAAATATTATTTAATAGTTTCTAAAATTAAAATAATAATTCAATAATTTAATAGTAAAAAAATTAAATTAAAAGTCTGTTATTAATAATTCAAATAAATAATTTATTGTTAAAACAAATAAATAAAGAAGTTCTATCTACAATTTAAATTGAAGAACAGAAACAAAAAGAAAATTAAAAATTTTTCTTACTCTCTCTCTCTCTCTTGATAAGTGGAAGACATTTCCTGTATAGTAATATTTAGGTGAGGGTGAGTACTACATCTTTTATATTATTAAAAATATATATGTATATAACAAATTTACTTTTGGCTTTAACATTATTAATTAATGGAGTGTTAGTATGAATCTGCTTTCAGTGCTTTTTGTTACTAAAGTTAATATAAGAATATTAGCAGCAATCACTGTAAGAAATTATTAAGAATATTGTACTGTAGTCATCACTATAGCAGTCCAAAAATTCTATAAATAAGCTAAACCTTTCAAATGAAAATTGTTCACGATAAAATCTGATAAGCTCAAATCTTAGTCAACTGTAATAGTTCTATAATTCCCAAACTACAAGCTATGGATACAAAGATGAACAAGAAGGAGACAGAGAGAAAGGAAGAACTATAGACACTGGGAGCTTTTTAACGTAGTTCGGCAAAAGTCAGTCTGACCGCTAGATCTACAGTGATTTATATTTACTCTTGTATGGTTATTTTAATGTTCTGGCCAGCAGAACTAAAATACAAATATTTTATCACTATTTTGTCAGAGTTTTAGCATGTACTTTTTGCTGTCCCCTATAATGATCCTTCCCCCCTTATTTATAGAAACAGGAAGGGTTACAAGTATAATTTGACAAATCATAAATATATCTTGTCTATTGTATTGGGCAATAAATACTAGGCAATTCACTGTCAGACTATTAGAGGCTGAGGTGTAAGTTTTGGGGGAGGGGCCTGACTTGCTAGTTGGGAGAACGTGCCTCTGACTGTTGATTAGACTTAGGATTCCATATCCAACGCTTGTGGTAGTTAGCTTGATGGTCTGAGCTTGCATAGTGCGACTTATTGGCCATGCAAGTTGGCTCCATTCTTGAGTTTAACCAGAGTGTACTTTCTGGAAGATGGTTGAGGGGCTGCTTCACCTAGCGAGCCAGAGCTCATCTTTGGCGAGCTGGGGGTCATTGCTTTGGCCTCGTCCCATGTCTTGAGCTTGCAACTGACTATCCAATGCCTTTGCTAAGCAACCTTGATGCTAGGTCACGAACAGCTTGGGCCACTCCCCTTTAAACTTGTCTACTGGGCTTTTGCTAATCCATTTCACATAGTACCAGAAAATATGCACAACATTAGCCCCCCAGCTTTTAGTTCATTTTACGGACTGTAAGTTGGGTTCGCTGGTGAAAGCTGGAGACTGCAATGAGCCATATTGTCACTCGGATTTCTATTTTGTCGCTTCACCTACCCATTCCATCATTACCGTATTAAATGCATGTGCTTTTGCATGGCTGCCAGTACGACGATGACTGAGCCACATTATTTTTCGGATCATTAGATCATGGGCATTTGATTAGTCTCTAAATCGAACAGTCGGGCCACTAGGGCCATATTAGATGAGAGTATCCTCTTTTCCCTCTTACTTTTGAAGATTGACATTCTGTCTCTCAAGTTTCTCGAGCACTTATCTCTAGTCTCATTCTCCTACTTCACTGATCCTGCCATTATTGTTGCTGAAAATTAATCATTTTATTTAGAACCCATTTCATCCTCATCCATTCTAGAACTCAACTTGTCCTTTTGACAAGGTAAGCCTTCTCAAGACTGTTGCTCTTAGAATGCCTTGTTTTATGGGTTTTTGATATGGCACAGCCTGGTCCAGTTGTGAGTGCTTATTTGCTGCTAGAAATTTTACCTAATGGTTTTTGGGCTGTAGGTTGTGGGATTTAGCTTTCTATTTCCCCAGGGTTTAGTCATCTGATAGGCTTTGTTGGTTTAGAACCTCCAAGTTTTCAATAGTCTAGATTTTTGATATGGTGACTTAAGGTGTATGATCTACTATATAGGAAAAAAATTTTGTCCAGTGAGAAAAAGCTTTAGCTTTCTGATATGATTTACTTAAAGCGACCTGACTATTTTCCCTTCTATATAGATGGCTACAATTCATAAATGCCAAAGCTACCAAATAGGAAGTGATGATGAGCTTAATTCCCCAGCTCGAAGCGAGGAGCTAGCATACAACTCGGTTGAAACAACCTCTAGGAGTAGTGAGGTTGATGAATAATTTGTTCCTTAACCTAACCCCAATGACAGACAGTGAGTCACTAAGAGCTCTTCATATTGCATAGTATTTACCTTTTAACCATCGAACTGGATAAACTTCGAAACATAGTTGAATATTACCGCTTCCCTAAAGGTTACCATCTTATGGAACCTTCCCCTGCTGACCATGTAACTTATACTCCTCGAGGATTTGTTGTATTAGTACCCAGCATCTTACTATTGGGCTTAAGTTTCCAGTTCACCTGTACATCATTAATTTGTTAAATAGATTGAAGCTCTACCCATTCCAACTGACCTCGAACTCCTACTTTCAGCTCACTTCTCTTGCACTTGTGTACTTGAGAAATAATTTTCCCCTACCATTTGCAAGAGTTTTGTGCCACCTTTATAGTATTAGGAGTACAGCTTATCCGGATGGGATTTATTACCTTTTGGCTTGGCATATTGATTTCAAAAGGGTTCTACCATAAGGGGATGCTAAAGGCAAGTCGAACATAAGGAATTATAAGACTTATTGGTTTTACATTTCATGCTCATCTTTGTGTCCTCTTTGCAACTTTGGTTTTGTTCAAATACCTGGTAAGAGAGTTGAGGTCATGCAAGTAATCTTGAATTCATGTTTGTTGTTTCTGACATTCTATCTTATTTTTACAAATGGGGCTGGCAAGGAGAAGCCAACGCCAGAAGTTGAAGAGGCTGAAGTACTAGACCGATTTGTTGTTATAAGTGATCTGAAAAATGATCTCATATTCGATGACGATCTTCTTCATTCCCATCAGCTTGCTCCAGCATTAAACATCAAGCTTACTAGAGAGATCAAAGCTCATTGAGTTAGGGAGATCGATCCAATACATTTTGAAAAGTACGAAAATATGGTGAAGCTTATCCTCTGGAAGCCACCTTCGGATGAGCCTAAAGACCTTGAAGTCGCTATGACCCCATCAGGTCCTGATGCTACTACAGCCCCCGCTGCTACAAATTAATCTTCTCCTGCCTTGATTAAGACACCTTCACAAGAGTTAGCCTCCACTTCTTATCTTGAGGTGATTGAGGCAGTTAAGGTTGTAACTTCATCTGAGCCCCCTGCCAAAAGATGAAAAGTAAACAAGGGAAAAAAGGTCACTGCCACATCAAAATGGTTGGCTTGCAAAGTTGTAGTTGAGGAGCATCCACCGAGCCTTGGCCCAAACATGCAGGAGTATTTTGACTTTCTCCAGAGAAATGTAGAGGCAATTTTAGGACCCCACACTAGTCTTCAAGTGTTGAAAATAGAGGAAGTCTCAAGTGGAGAGCGATGTGCTACATTGCTCGTCCTGGCTTACTAGTAAGTAATGCCCTTTTACCTTGATTCTTTTGCTTCTTCGTAATCTGACTTGATCCATTTAATTTTCTAGGATTTACTAGGAATAATAAAAATGGGGGAAATACTCTACACTTGGGAGGAAAAGAATGCTAAACTAGAGGGTGACCTAGCTATTGCAACCGTTAAGGCACTAGAGCTAAAGAATAAAGCAATGAATGACGAGGTTGCTTAAAGAGAAGCTGAGGAAGCTCAATCTCGTGAGATGGCAAGTCATGAGGCCATCACAGCCAGTCTCAACAAGGTGGTTGATAAGCTATCAAAAGCTAACAATGATCTGAATGTGACACTTCAGGGTGCTGAGGCAGTGATATGGTGAGCTGAAGCTGTAGCGTGACCGGCGGGGGTTATTAAGAAGGAGCTCGAAGCAACTAGAAAGGAAGTCACTCTGAAACAAGAGGAAGTCACTTGGATTAAGGTAGAGACCACTGAGTTGGTTGCGAAGGCATTAGAGAAAGCAGAATCCAAAACCTCCTCCTCATTCTTATCACCTTGTGGGAGTGGCACCCGAATATGGACTTTTCCTTTTTCGGGGAGGATGCTCTTCATGAAATAAAGGGCTTCAAGAGGAGAGCTGTAAAAGTTATGAAGGCCATTTCCTCCAATAATGGCATGAAGTCTGTAAGTGAAGCCCCTCCTATTGAAGGTGCAATTCAAAGAGGGAGCAACTCGCAGGTTGTGGTAACCCCTAATAATCAAACGAAGGATGATCTGCTCACCTCATGTGCCAATCCTTCCTCTCATAAGAGCTTAGCTTCCAAAAATCAGACTTCTTAGGATATAATCTTATAACTTTGTATTTCATTTTTTAACTTTGCACTTGATCTTGGATTTTGCATGAATTACCTCACTGAAAGAGGTATTGAATGAACTTTTTCATTTTTCCTTTCCTTTCTAGGTGTATTTCATTGGATGTTCTATAGAAAATAATGTTAGTCTAGATGGGTGCCCTAGACCAATTTGATTGAGTTGTAGCGCATCCTGGACTATACATTCTGTGCATTGGGATATA
>JANHAO010018978.1:0-13385 GCA_026873985.1 Saraca asoca
AGTCAAGATGCTTTATTTTAGCTTTATTTTCAAGTACTTTGAGCTCAGTAGTGGTTGGCTTTTAAGTAATATCAGTGATTAGAATATTTTAAAGAAATTGGTACTGATTTTTCTCAAACTCATTTTGATATTGATTTGTGTGTATTTTATGTTTTAACCAAGATTTAAACTTCTCTATTTTTTACCTTTTTTTTAATTAAAGTACATTAGCTTACTATTAAATCCATCTGTTACAATGGTTGAAATTTTCAGGCAGCTGTTCCTATGTGTTGGGGTTGGTCTTTGGGCTGGACTTATTATTGGGTTTGTGACCGAATACTATACCAGCAATGCTTACAGGTAGCCAAAAATTTCAATGAAGTAATGATATAGTAATTCATTTCTCATTGATTGTGTGTTCTTGACCTATATTAATAATTATTTGCAGCCCTGTTCAAGATGTTGCTAATTCCTGCCGGACTGGAGCTGCAACCAATGTTATCTTTGGTCTTGCTCTGGGATACAAGTCTGTGATCATTCCTATCTTTGCCATTGCAGTCAGCATCTTTGTGAGTTTCAGTTTTGCTGCAATGTATGGTATTGCTGTGGCTGCCCTTGGGATGCTGAGCACCATTGCTACTGGGTTGGCTATTGATGCTTATGGGCCCATCAGTGACAATGCAGGAGGTATTGCAGAGATGGCAGGCATGAGCCATCGTATCCGTGAGAGAACTGATGCCCTTGATGCTGCCGGTAACACTACTGCTGCAATTGGCAAGGTACTATGATGCCCATTTCTGGAGTTACCCTTCCCTTTACTTTGAAATAGCCTATCTTGTTTGTGCAATATGATTGTTACATTGTCAGACCATTCTTCTCTAATATTGAATCATACATCACCAAGCTTCCTTGTCATCTCTCAGGGATTTGCCATTGGATCTGCTGCACTAGTGTCGTTGGCTCTGTTTGGTGCCTTTGTCAGCCGAGCTGCTATTTCAACTGTTGATGTCTTGACTCCTAAGGTCTTTATTGGACTCCTAGTTGGTGCCATGCTTCCTTACTGGTTTTCTGCCATGACCATGAAGAGTGTCGGAAGTGCAGCTCTAAAGATGGTTGAGGAGGTTCGCAGGCAATTCAACTCCATTCCGGGCATTATGGAGGGCCATGCCAAGCCTGATTATGCTACCTGTGTTAAGATCTCTACTGATGCATCCATCAAGGAGATGATTCCTCCAGGTGCCCTTGTCATGCTCACACCACTCATTGTAGGAACCTTCTTTGGTGTTGAGACTCTTTCTGGCGTTCTTGCCGGTTCTCTAGTTTCTGGTGTACAGGTAATGTAGTTTACTTTTTCTTATGGGAAAAAGGGTCATAATTAGAAAACATAGAAACATACTTATTATTGTTCTTCTAAATTTATTACTGTCTGTTAGTGATGCTGAATCTTGTTCCTTTCCTAACTGCAGATTGCCATTTCTGCCTCCAACACTGGTGGTGCATGGGATAATGCTAAGAAGTACATTGAGGTAATGATTAAGAAAAATGCTAGTTGTACAAATTATTATCTAACACCATCTCTTGCAACATAAAAACATGACAGTCTAAATCAAACTATGCCAAAGTCTAATGGGTGGGCTAGTTTGATTCAAAATACTTTATGTTTGTGTCTGAGTTATAAGAGGAGTATCTACATGTAGGCGTTATTTGATGATTAATACTTCCAACTCAAGATAGCTCTGCATGGGACAAAAGGGTATTATCCTGTAGGAAGTTTCCTAATCCTTCTAGGTGGTGATGAAATTTCTGGTGGGTTTAAAATTTCAGGCCGGTGCATCAGAGCATGCAAGGACCTTGGGACCAAAAGGATCGGATGCGCACAAGGCAGCAGTGATTGGTGACACCATTGGAGACCCTCTGAAGGACACATCTGGCCCCTCACTCAACATCCTTATCAAGCTCATGGCCGTAGAGTCACTCGTCTTTGCTCCATTTTTTGCCACTCACGGTGGCCTGCTCTTCAGGATCTTCTAAAGCAATGGGAAATTCTCAGATTGGGGGGTAGAGTTTTATTTCAAATCAAGTCTTGTTTTTGTTGTAGAGTGGAATAGGGCCTTTCATTGTTGATTAGTTTAACCGCAATTTTCATTGTAGCAATAGCCTCTGCCTTTTGGTATGAGATCTGGAAATGACTATCTTTTGCCGAGATGGATTCTCAATTTTTCTACATTCAATTTTTTTTTTTCTATTTTCCTTTATGGAGCTTTGAATTTAGGGGATGCAGATGTTGAATGCAATGTTAATGTTGGTAATGAATCTTATATTATTATTCTTGATATTTAAATTTATATGAGTATCAATAAAGCCTCAGAAAGTGGTATAAGTGAAAACTAAAGGTGGTGTAAAATTAATCGAAGACATTTAGTATTTAATTTTCTACATTTCTTACTTAATATAATAATAATAATAACTCCATGTTTATTTTAACATCTAATTCGACAGGCATATTAGTAAGTAGAACAAAAAACTTATTTGTAGTGGTTTTTTTTTTTTTTTTTTTGTGTTGTGGATGTGCCCATTATTCACGCACCAAAGAGGTGTTTGTGGTGAATTCCCATTTATATTGATTAAGTTGTACAAATAAAATAATACTGATATATACATTTTTTTTCTTCTAATTTTCATGTATAGGCGTCTGAAGTAATAAGGAAATTCTAACTAAAATACAAAACTTAAAGAAACTTCAACATCTTGTATAAAAAATTGGTGAAAGCCAACAAAAATATATGGACTTCTAGTTTACAGGGAAAAAAAAACAAAAAAAAACTACATGCATTAAGGCTTTTTATTGGTTGCGTTAGTGACCATAAAAAGAGAGGTTTAAACAATGAGTAATGTAACATATACCTATGCAAGGTCGACAAGAACTCGGAACTTGTAAAATAGATCCGACAAATTTCCTCTCAAAAGTGTAAGGATTGTGTTATGCTTCAACAAGTATCGAAAAAAAGTTCATATTAACAAGTATTTTTGTAAGTTTTGTGAAAAATTATTATAATTTTTTAATTTTTCATCAAAATTTTAAATTTTACATGAAAATGAGATTTTTTGAAATTTTTTTTATATAACTTTAAATGATAAAAAGTTATAAATTTATATAGATATATATATTACATATAAAATTTAAACTGTACATACTTGCAAAAAATGTAAAATTTTTATATAAAAAATATAACTTTTATAAATTTTACGTTAAATTTCTATAAAAACCTCCGAGCACAACCTGCGATAATTTTGTGAGTATGTGATGCGATTCTCCATTGTGTTAAAAAAAAAACACGAACATGATTGCTAGTTTTTCTTCCGTGAAAATTACAATCTTTTCTAACCAGACCTGGATTTCCTGTGGCCCATAGACCACGGCATCTGAAAGGCCAGGCCCGGTTAAACCCATGACTACAGAGATATCCTGAAAGAAGCCCACGATTCCGTTCCAACACTGACACTCCAAAGTTCTTTGCTCTGTCCTCCCCAAACTCCGATCTCTTGCTCGTCGTCGTCGAAAATGCTCGCACGACTCGCCGCGAAGCGTTTCAACGAGATCCGTCAAGTTTTCCGTCAGGTTCCTTTCGATCTTCTCTGTCTCTTTTTCACTTCTTCCAATCTTTCTTTTTTTTTTTTCCTGAATTTCGTTGTGTTTTCTGCAGCCTTCGAGAGCATTTTCTACTGCTCTGAACTATGTAAGTGCTCATCATTGATTTTTAGCTTCAATCTCGAATCTCGAACCTTTAACCTCCCAACTGTTAATTTTGCTGTGTTTTTCTACTGAGTTGATGTTTGTGTATGGGGCAGCATATTGATTCTCCAGATAACAACCCTGACCTACCTTGGAACTTCACCGATGCCAACAAAGAGAAGGTTAGGTCTCAATTCTTGCGAGTTACATAACTTGGGCAAGTTCCAGTTGTCAAGTTTCATTCTTCTATGTAAGATATTCATTTGGTATTATTGTGTTTTGTGTTGTTAGTGTTACCTGCTTTAATCGGGTGTCATTTCCTTAGAAATGACCTTCAGTTGTATTCCTATTTGATATCTCCTTGTAAGTCGTGCTCAATTACAAATTGTAAATAAAGGGGAACAAACCAATACGATTTGATTTAAGTTCAAAGGTGTAATGCCACTTAATCACTAAATATTTGTAGAAATCTTAGCAATTCTGAAGTTAACTGTTAGCTAGGTCTATACTATTTTATTGCTGGAACAAATGAAAAAGTATTGAGATTAATTTAGCAAATATGGTTTCTGATTTTTTGAAAAGTGGTGCACATGGTCTCTTCAAGGGTGTGTTGAACCTATTGTGGTGTTTATTTCCTTGTTTAACTCCTTTTCCTGCACTAGCTTCAAGCTTTAAGAAATACATTGACTATTTTTAACTTGTACATGTAAATTTGAAGCTAAAAAAAATCGAGTAAGAGAGTAAGTTCTGGATTTACACTTTATTGATTATTCCATTGATAATTTTCTTTGAATTCAATGGAGAATGCACCTATGACCTTTTGGGTAGATCATATGTTTCAAGTTTTAATGGTTTTAAGCTGTACTAAAAACAGGTTAAGGAGATTTTATCTCACTATCCATCCAACTATAAGCAATCTGCAGTGATCCCTTTGTTGGATCTTGCTCAGCAGCAGACTGGGGGCTGGCTTCCTGTTTCAGCAATGAATGCAGTATGTTGCCCTTCTTAATATGTCTAGAAACATATATTTACCAGATTAATTGCACATGGTTGATAATCTGTATGAAGAACTAAACACAATAATGTTAGCACTCAGTATTGTATTAAACATAAAAACGGATCTTCAATTTAACTTTTTTTTTTTTTAACCAGATTTGTTGCACATGGTTGATAATCTGTATGAAGAACTAAATACAATAATGTTAGCACTCAGTTTTGGATTAAACATAAAAATGGATCCTCAATTTAACTTTTTTTTTTTTTAAAAAGTTCTTCTGGCCTTTTGGGCATGGAGCCAATGTTGGAGTTTGATTCATCTTTATACTGTTGCTTGTAGGCTTCAATTTGCAATGCTTTGATATAAATCTATCATGGATCATTTTTTTTTCTTTTCATTTAGTTTTACATGTAGCTTAGTTTAAGAACTGGTTTGTGGTCAAAATTCCAAATTACCATAATGTGGCAAAACACATTTTTTGTCATTCTTCAAGTTGCACAAATTATATTGTGTATGTATTATTCAGGTGGCTAAGGTTATAGAGGTTGCTCCTATTCGGGTATATGAGGTTGCCACATTTTACTCAATGTTCAATCGGACCAAGGTGAAAATTATATCATGATTTTACCCCTTCGATTTGTACCAATCCACATTAATGCTATTCTAAGTTTATCTATATAAACTTGCTGTGATTTTTTAGGTCGGCAAGTATCATCTATTGGTTTGTGGAACGACACCTTGTATGATACGTGGTTCACGAGAAATTGAAGCAGCTTTATTGAAACACTTGGGAGTGAAGCGCAATGGTTAGTTTGTTTGTCTTGAATTGACCGATTACCTTTCACTAAACATGATCTCTATCTTGACACACCGGAACCCCTGTCCCTCTCAATTGCAGAAGTAACAAAGGATGGTTTGTTTTCTGTTGGAGAAATGGAATGCATGGTGAGTTTCTCTGAACAAGCACAACTACAGTCCTTTATGTAGTTCTGCGTAGTTGAAAAGAGTGATATATAATGTCTTTCCTTAGCCATAATTTATTGTATGATGGAAGCTAATGATCTTACTCAGGGATGCTGTGTGAATGCACCTATGATTACAGTGGCTGATTACTCAAATGGATCTGAAGGATATACTTATAACTACTATGTAGGTCTTTCATTTATTTTTCTTCGATACTTATCATGGTTTTGGTGCTTACATGACTGAAAGATAGAGAGCTTAACATGTCTCATCTATATTAACATCAGGAAGATGTAACCCCGGAGAAAGTAGTTGAGATAGTAGAGAAGCTACAGAGAGGCGAGAAGCCACTGGTAAGGGTATTGGAGGAATTTTTTATTATTCATAATTTAGATTCATTTCTGCACTGTATCTTAACGTCTGCATATCTCAGCATGGCACACAAAATCCTCGGCGGATTAAGAGTGGACCTGAAGGAGGAAATACTACTTTGTTAAGTGAGCCCAAGCCACCTCCATGCCGTGACCTTGAAGCCTGCTGAAGTATGATGCGTTTTGCCTTCAATAATGCCAAGGCTTGCACGTATTGGAGCTTGCCTCAATTGCAATGTCGTCAAATGGTTGTATTCTAAACCAAGTTTTGCAATGAGTTGCAACTTGCAAGGGTAGCTTCTGTTCTGTTAGACATCTGTCCTGTAAAACACCATGAATCTTTTGATTTCATACATCAATCATCATGATGAATGAGACTTGAGCTTATGATTTTCAAATAATATGATGTGTATTTAATTGATATTAGCAGTGGGCTGCTTTTTCCGTACCACTAGTTTTTTTCTTATATGACAGAAAAAATAATAAATTATTTAATACTCATAATGTTCATAGTATAGTATTGGGCATCACAAAAGACATTCGAGAGGGAACCCGAGTTGTGGTGCGGTCGTCAGAGACACAAGGGGCAAATGGATCGTGGGGGTGCACTAGAGGGTTGGGAGTAACTTCTAATTTTATGGTTGAGCTTTGCGGGATGCGCGGTGGCTCACAACTGGTCTTAAATTGGAATTTACTGCCACTGTGTGTACTGTATGTTGAGCTTGACGCTTTAGCTGTGGTCAATTTACTGAACTAGCAGCTCTGCTAATTCTATGCATGTAGAGGCTTTAGTTGCTGATCGTAGGAGACTGCTGCAGCTGTTGTGCCAACCTGTCATCTCTCACGCCTCTAGAGAAGGAAATTCTATTGCTGATTTTCTTGCAAATCTAGCAGCTGTATCAGACAATTTTTTGTCATTTGGAGCATCCATCCTCCTTTTGTTGTATTATGCTTAGGGGATTGTGCCTAAAAGCCTTTCTATGCAGCAAAATAAATTCCCCTTTTTACCCCAAAAAAAAAAAAACTATTGATAATTTGTTAGGACAAAAGATGAAAGGTCACATTTATGTAAGTGGGTGAAATTCGATGAAAACGTACTTTTATTCTAATTTTCTATGGAATAATTGTTCTCAGGTGTGAAAATATCATTTTGTAACAAAGAATGTAATTTATTAAGTGAGATTTAATTCTTTTCGAGAAAATGAGAAAGTAAAATTAGAAATTCAAGATGTAAATAATACTCCCTCTATTTTGTAAAGATAGTTTTCTTTCTATTTTTTTGTTTGTCTCAAATTATAGTCCAATTTTTATTTTTAAATTATGATTTATTTGTCAAATATCTATTTTGCCCTCATTTATTTGACTTGGTTATCACAACAAATAGTCAAATAAATTATTAATCTATATGTAGCAAGAATTTGTATAGTTTAAGAATCTATATACACTTTTCAACTCTCCTAATATTTAATCAGATATAATTCAGACATCATCATCATCTTTTAACTATTAGTAAGAAACTAAAATAGCTTTCATATTCCTTCAAAAGTTCTAAAAATATTCTTAGGATGATTAGTGAAACAAATCATAACTAGAACAAGTTAGGAAGGTCATGGCTTGATTTAAATGCTCCACTAAAAAAAGATAGTTATATTTCTCCAATTCAATAATATGAACGTGTTGTTTCTCAAATGATGAGAATTTTTCTATCCAACTACTACAAATTTTGATTTTATCTGAAAATTTTATTCCCACTTTCTATAATTTAAGAAGATCAAATTGTTAAAAAAAAAAAAGAAATGGTGCTACTATATTAATGTTTAGATATTTTATCATTTTTTGAATGTAAGTGTTAAACATTCTTAGTTATATAATCGACTTTCTTAAGTTTAAATTATATGTTGTGTTTGAAAGAAAATATATGTGATTGCAATGATTTAAAATAAATTTTGTGTGGGGATATGTAGTTCCGTAGATGACATCTTAGAAAGGTACTCTACAATTGAAACATATTCATTTACATGTTTAAATAGGGATATAAAAGTAATAATATTAACAAAATTAATTATATTGACTCACATTTCTTAACATGTGTGAAAATATTCGTTGAACTAATTTTATAGATGGAAGGGAGTTGTTGAACTTTTCTGTGCTGCCCGTGATCTGGTGTACTGGTTGATGAGAGTTCATAAATTCAAAGTTACAATTGGATGTCATTAGATCACTATGACATGAAATCTTCATTTGATTATGACAAATGAGCCAAGGCCCAATTTAAAAATTAATATGAAAATTACTTCTAAACCCAAAAGATAATAATACTAAGAAAAAAGAAACAAGTTATGTGCAGGAAACTAACAAACAAAAAGTATTAAAGCTGGGATTTATCAAAACCGCTGCATAGATAGTTAATAATTCCTTTCTTTCTCCAAATGCAAATGATTATTACTGACTTCATTACTAATTAATTAATGCAACAATTAAATAATAAAAAAGAAAAAGACATTGCGTGAACAGTCTGCCAAAGCCACTCTCTGTGGGCCCCATTGCCTCCCCTAAGTGTAAGGGGTCCAGAGCCCTATACTACCCCACTTCTCCCTGATTCTTTCCCTCCTTATCTAAATTTCAACTCCGAAGGTTCTTCTCTTCCACGTGTCCACCATCCCTTCGTTCGGACTCAGACTCCGTCCTAGGCCGCATCGCACTCTCTTTCCTCGACCTCCACTCTTTGCTCTCACTTTTTCCCCACCATTCTTTTGTTTCACTGAATTCGAAACAGCTTGCATGATCGCTCTTCCTCTGAATGAAGCTTAGATTATCTGATCATGTCAGGGTGTTGAGTTTTCTTCTTCAATACCCCTCTGTTTTTTTCCTCGTATTTTTCTAGCAGCAGATTCATGATCAACACTTTCTGATGTTTAGGTAACTTGTCTTAATTTCTGGTCAATAGTATACTCTTTCTCACTTCGTTTAGAAATTTCAAAGCTTTCTTTCACTTCCAGAATTATTTTCTTTGAAAAATTTTGGTTGTTCTTTTCTTCACAGAAATTCTGTGATCAAGTTTGGAGCTTTTAGTACAGTTTGATCATGGCTTCTGTTTGCTTTTTCTGACATCTTTTGATGTTTAAATACCTTAGCTTTTTCTTTTTTCCTTAATAACTTCTCTGTTTGGTGCAAGGGGATGACAGTGGTGTGTTCCCTGGGTGCATGCTTTATTTTCAGTTGTTAACTTTACTAGCCATTTTTGGTCTTCAAACATCAGTTGTAGTCTTGTTGAAATGTCTGATGCTAGTGTGTTGGATTAATGATGGTGCATGCTAAGATTTTTTTTTTTTTTTCCATTTTAATAAGTATTGTTATCCATAAAATTGATAAAGTTGTGTTGACGGGAGGAAACTTTACCGGGTTTCACTTAGAGACCAGGGTTAAATGGTGTTGGTATAATTGTTAAATCTTCATGATAGACTATTGGTTTTTCGATGAACAACTTTGTATTGTCTGTCTCCTTAACTGGCTTGTGCTATGTACCGGTAGTTATGTTTTACTTGAAATATGCTGTGGAAAGCTTGCTTTAAGACAAAGATGGTGAGCAAAATAAGTATATATGCTAATGCTTTTGAACTAACTCAGCAGTCTCTCTCTTTGGGGTTTATTGGACAGAGTTTGATGTTGTGAGCAGAACTGTTTGTTTTCATTCGTCATTTTTCATAATTTTCAGTATTTGTTGAGAATGCTTTCGAAGAAAGTCAATTTCTGAATGATGTAGCCTGCTGAAAACTTATTCAGCGTACTTTATTTTATTTTTACAGGGTGAAGTAGAGTGCATTTAGTCATTTTTGGTATTTGAATGGATTACACTAGTGTTCTGCTGCAATTTTTATGACATATATTGATTACGAGATATTTCCTCGATGGGGGGAGCTTGTTCTAGGAAGCGAGACCAAGACTATGAAGATAGTTCTCCTAGAAGACTTTCACGAAGATTTTGCAAAAGTGGGAGTTTGAAATGGCTGGCAACCTCATTTTCATATCCTTCGATAGATTTCCGCTTACAGAAAGGAGAATGTCCATCACTTATGGACTTGTGCATCTGGAAAATAAGTGAGGTACTCTTTAAAGAAATTATGGTTGGTCCAGACTCTTCATATTTCGATCTAATCGCTATTTTTTCTTCAACAGGATATTCATAAATGCAGCACATTTTCTATGTTGCCACGGGATATAAGTCAGCAGATTTTTAATGAATTGGTGTCCTCCCAACGTCTTACTGTCAATTCACTCGAAGCTTTTCGTGATTGTGCTCTCCAGGTGAATCATATCATATTATACAGCATGTTGACCTTAAAGCTTTTGTCAGTTCTTGTTATTGATTTACGTGAACTGAGGTCTTGTCCCATTTTTCAACAGGATCTTCATTTGGGAGAATACACTGGAGTGAATGATAGTTGGATGAACATCATTTCATCACAGGGTTCATCTTTACTTTCTCTGGATCTTTCTGGCTCTGATATCACCGATGATGGGCTGGCTTATCTTAAAGATTGCGAAAATCTGCTAGGCTTAAATCTTAATCATTGTGACCAAATTTCAGACCATGGTCTAGAGTGCATCAGTGGTAGTCTTTCTTTTCTGGTTTGCTATGTTGAACTCAATAGTAATGCTATCAATTTTCATCAAATGCTATACGAATGACACTGATTTTCTTTGTTTTTGAAAGTCTTTCATATGAGCTCACATTCTACGTGTCTTTAGTTATTTTAATCTTACCATGTGATGTCTGGGTGTTGCCCTTGGCATATTTTTAATTTTTAATTTGTCAGAAGAAATGAAGAAAAAGTCCTATACCATTAATGACATATGCCTTTTGTAAATCGTGTTTGTGTGTTGGTTTAGATTGCCTCTTTTTTTATGATATCATTGAAAAAAAGAAAAAATCAATCTAACATACCCAATGTGCCACTTTGTGCTAATATCTCTTATCCTTGGGTATAAAGCTCCCACATGATTTGCACAAATTTATTTTCTATTCTCACAACTGTTTCAAATCTATTTTTAAGTTTCCACCTTTTTGATATTGAATATGCATTTGGAAATCTGAGCAAATCATCTGCATGGATTGCTAAACATTAGTTTTGTCCTATTTCCCCTGTAATTTTCTGTGTTGTAATCATCATATTTAAATTGAACTAAGCAGCTCCTATCTGTGAAGTTTCTCACAGAGGATGGAATTGTTTTCAGAACCAATTCATAAAATAATCAAATATATATCATTCCAACAATAGCACAATGAATAAATGTGTGTATAATTTGTAATATGATGCAATGGTAATATCATTTATTTCTATTTATCTTTTTGTTAGCTGCCTTAGCTGCTGTTGGTATGTAATTTTTTTTTGTTTTTAAATTATCACCTTGGTTTCTTTTCGTAGTGTCTAGTGTTAATATTCAGGTAAACTTATGCAAAAAATTATACCCGTAAATTGATTTTTTGTGTAATTTAGAACACATGTAATTGAATCTTACAGGTCTGGCAAATTTGACAAGTTTGAGCTTTAGAAGAAACAATGGAATTTCTGCTCAAGGAATGAGTACCTTTTTTGGTCTAGTTAACTTGGTCAAGTTGGATTTGGAGAGATGTCCTGGGATTCATGGCGGCCTTGCTCATCTTCAAGGTTGGTGTTAAATGTAACAACGGGTGATATTTAAGTACTGATATTCCTTCTGCACCTCAAAGAACCCCAATTATCAAATTACGTTTGGAAAATTTTAAAACCTTCTAGATGAACCTATGTGGATTGCTCTTCCCTTTTTTGTAGAAAAAATGGCTGTAAATTGTGGGCTTTAATTTTGAAAATACACATCTCAAATTAAGACTCTCCAACTTGATGATATGATTCATATTTTCAGGTTTAACGAGGTTGGAATCTCTCAATATGAAGTGGTGTAATTGCATAACCGATGCTGACATGAAACCTCTATCTGGTTAGTTGTGTCTTGCTTCCCTTTGTTCACAATTGCTGAAAAAATCTCACAAAAATTTGAGTACCAAAGAAATACCTGGCTTTCCTTTATGCATTGAGCAATTTCAATCTTGTGCTAGTTCATGTTCAGATTATTTGCATCTAACTTATCAAGAACTATGCATGAGGGATTGATTTTAAGTTTCAACTAACAAGATGTATTATCCTTACTGATGTATTTTTGGCTGGAAGATGTGATTGCACTTGACACATGTTGGTTGTATGGGGTATGTCTTATGTTCTCTGTAACTTTACTTGCATAAGCATCCTCTCTGTCTTTCTGCTTACGTTACTTTTATAGCATTCTGTCTTCATTGAGCAAGGAAAAAACATAAGAGAAAATGCTTATCTAAGTAGACAAGAACTCATTGCAATGGATGTGTTTGAGAACCATATAATTGTCAGCATGATGCAGTGTTTGCGGAAGTTTGATCATTGTCTTGTTAGTATTACTGACTGTGAGGATAAATGGTTCAGTAACTAACAGTACAGATTTTTTAAATTAAATTTGGCTCCAGATCTAGCAAACTTGAAAGGCCTAGAGATCTCCTGCAGTAAGGTCACAGATTTTGGCATCTCTTTTCTGAAAGGTATTATATCTTTCCATGTATTATTAAGCTGTTTCAGAGCATTTGTACAACAGTAGAGAATCTGGAGATTATATGATTATCTTTGACAAGGTACTACAGAAGTTTTTTCTGAGTTAGAAGGGTTCTCTATTGTTCCATAACAATGCTTGTTTGTGATATTTTTCCATTGCGGAATATGAAGTCTGGAACTGTTAATGTCAATCTCACGTAGCCATATAACTGATGGATTACAGTATTTGCCATCTCTGTTTTGATTCTAGTCACCAGAATTGTAGTAAACGGTGCAGAGTAAAATTTGAATTTCATATTTCATGTTTCTCCTATTTTAACGTCTCATTGCATTTCAGGATTACAGAAGCTTGCTCTGTTAAATTTAGAAGGGTGCCTTGTTACAGCTGCTTGCTTGGACTCTCTTGCAGGTATTGACTAGTATGCTTATCTTGTTGATATTTATAATAATGTTTGGGCTACTAGCAAATAACTAGTCATGAGGTTTAGCTAGAAGCTGAGCAATTTTGTGGCTTCTTGTGATACCTTTGCCACATCACTCTCAGCATATTGTGATTTGAGCACAGAAGAGTCCACTGATTGTGTAATTTAAGGATAACAAGGGTGCTAGAAATTCAAATTTCTCCTCTTCGCTCAGTATTTTTGTTTTTTGGACATGAAAGATAATGTTAGGTTGCCTATTTTTAGTACAATGAGACTGAACTGCCCATTTAAGTTTTGATTTGA
>JANHAO010018979.1:0-13424 GCA_026873985.1 Saraca asoca
AGAAATCTTGTATAGGTTAGCAAGAACCTATCAATCTTGTGTTTCCTTTAGGTTTAGAAGAGCCTATCCCAATTCTTTTAGGTTACAAGAAACCTGTTAGTTTCTCATGTGTATTGTAAAATTGGTAGTGTAGGAGCCTGGTAATCTTGATGATTTTTGATTAATTGAAGAGGTCTTTTGGTTGATGAAAGATCAAGTGGAGTAGACTTGAATTGCGGCTTCAATTCAAGTTGAACCACCTTAAAAAGCTACTTCTCAAATTCTCTTTCTAACATTCATATTCTATTGTTTTTATTAGTTCTTAATATCTATTGATTTACATCATTAATAATCAATTCTATTTTCAATATTAAGAATAGATTTGAAATAAACAAAGCTGCATGTAATTCTCTAACGAGAAAAGGGCAAGATCCATATTTATCTAAATTTTGCGCACTTAATTTTTAAGTTTTACCCACCAATCTTTATATCTTCGGGGCCTGACAAATGCCCAATAGGTCTCATGAATGCACCTTAACTCACAAACTATGACTTGGTAAATATCGATCAAGTTGAATGACCAGTTAGTCATATGAATGCGCCTCAGCTAGCAAACCATGACTTGTAAATACATTATGTTGAATGCCCAATAGGTTGCATCAATGTGCCTCAGCTAGCAAACCATGAATTTTAACCTTGGGAATAGCCCGCATCTTAAATAACATTACAAGATCAGAAGGATGAGTAGATGTTTAGTATTCGAAGCTTGTGGAACTTTAGCTCCATTCAAATTTGTTAATCGATAGACTTCGTTTCCCAAGTCTTCCTTGTTGATGTATGGGCTTTCCTAGTTTGGACCAAGTGTCCCACCACTGGCCTTCTAAGCTCTAGGAAGAATAAGGTGTTATGTAAGATCATTGATTTTGTAGTCCCACACTCAGACCTTCGTCTATAATACTTTGTTGAAAATTTATCCAAAAATTAGTAAACATAGACATAAAAATTTAAGGAAAAACGTGGGTGCTTTTATTAATTTCTGAATAACACTACATAATTAGAAGTGCTGGGGCTGTTGTTGTACTAGTTGCTAGGGCTACTGAGGACACTATTCCACACATAGTCTCTCAAGTGAATTTTCTTGATTAGATCATCAATCGCATCTTTGAGTGCCCAACAATCTAAAGTATCGTGCCTAACTTCATTGTGGTAAGCACAAAACTTATCTTTGTCTCTGAGCCTATTAGGATTCCTTATGGGATTGGGCTTCCTAAAGTCTTCCCTATTCTTCTACATAAAAAAATATCCTATCTTGAGTGTCTGATAGGATGTTGTAGTTGTCATGGCAAGCTTGACGCTGAGGTTGCTCATTCCTGGCCTTTTTTGTAGCTTAATTATCTGAACCATCCTTTTGACTCTCTTTGGCATTTTCGTCATTATTCCTCTTTTTATTCTAGTTGGAGCTATTTGTCTCTTCTTTTTTATTTGACTTCTTAGGCCCAAAGGTCACCTCCTATTTGATCTTTTAGGTAGCTTGTTCATAAAACTTGTCCAAGTCCTTCACTGGAGACTTGTATATGTTCTCATACAACTTCCCATCCTTGTGGAGTCCCACTGAGATTGCTGTTAGGATACTTTCATCTGAGGGATTCTCTACATTGTTGACATTATGCCTAAACTAGGTGATGTAGTCTCTTAGTGATTCATTCTACTACTGAAAAATCATTGTAAGGTGGTAGGATGGTACAAGTTGCCTTCTCAGTGCTTTGTACTGGTTGATGAATCTCCTCAGCCACTCTTCCTAACTATCAATGTTGTGAGTTGGGGCACTCTTGAGCCATGTTCGAGGTATGTTTCCTAGAGTGGCTGGGAAGACACAGCACTTGACCAAAGGATTGGTCGTCTGAAGATCCATCTATCCATTGAATGCATCCAAGTGATTGTATGGGTCACTATCCCCATTGTATTGTGGGATAGTGGGAATCTTGAACTTATGAGGGAGAGGCTCTATCTCGATCTCCCTGGTGAATGGCATCCTCCCCTCATAATGATCTCGACAGTCTTGAGCCTGAGGGCATTCTTCTAATTGTTGTAGCTTCTGAAGTAGCTCTTCTACCATCCGGTTCTATGCCTTAGATTGATGGCTAGAAGATCGCTGGCCCCTTGTACTTCCTTGGTTTTGGGAGAGGCAATCTGAGGTTCTATGCTTTCTCCTATGCCCGTAACCTAACAAGTATCAATCTAAATTATGTCCCTAACTGGTCTTGTTGTTGATTATCTCCATAATCATCCTCTCGTGCTTGACGGGCTTCAAATATTGGCCTTATCATGGAAGAGTGAACTGAATGGGCATGCTGAAGTACTTCTATAATTGGATTTTCCTCTTGAGCTCCTTCTTGTGGCTACTAGAGTACTTCTCTCTATGTAGTGACCTCAACACGCTTTTGTGTGCCCTAGACTTATGCCTAAGCTAGCGCCCTAACTACCTTAGCCAATTCTTTTATCGTGTTCTTAAGTGCTTCTTGATGCTAGCGCCATGCTTGCACTCCGTAAGTCCCTAAAACAAAAGCAGTAGGCTGGCAAGGGCCCAATGGGGGCATGCCAGTGGTAGCAACTATGATGGAGACAGTGCCATAGGAAGAACTAGGCCTCTAATTGGTAATACATCCCACTGTTGTTCATGTGCCCCTTAGGCTAGTCA
This sequence comes from Saraca asoca, assembly GCA_026873985.1. Taxonomy (NCBI): domain Eukaryota; kingdom Viridiplantae; phylum Streptophyta; class Magnoliopsida; order Fabales; family Fabaceae; genus Saraca; species Saraca asoca. The sequence continues at coordinate 2,678 of JANHAO010018979.1, forward strand.
ACTTGAGCATCTAAACTCCTGGCTATTCCTCCTCTAACCATCATGATTGGATGGAAAATTAAGGAGAATATAGTTTAGGGCCCTTTTTTTAGCACCAAAATGTTGACATATGAATCTGGTCAACCCAAGTCCAAAGCCCCAAACTACAAATGAAGAGAGTAAAATCACAAGATAGAGAGAGAAAGGAAGAACAGGATGACACCAGAAGTTTTTAACGTAGTTTGGCCTAACTCAATGCCTATGTCCACAATTGTTCATTTCTTTGTATATTTTGGCATAGTAAAGGTATGTCTTTTTTTGTCCCTTTCTTTATATAATGGTTTCAACCCCTATTCATAGTGGTTGGGGTGTTACAATATGAGTTTAATGGAAATGAATGTAAATTGATTACACTTCTATAACAAACAATATTTGGAAATGGATTTCCATAATTAATTTCCCATTGTCACCCTCAACAACTTGATGGGTAGGAAAGCGTGCTTTGAGCTGCTGGCTAGACCTCATCCATAACGACCTGAGGTTGCTGCTTTGACCCTTATTGACTAGTGATCTGGGTTCGTAGTTGGCAACATGAAGCCTTTCTCTAGTGACTTTGATCCTAAAGGAGCTAGGTCCTTATCGGCTGGGCTTGTCCATTAAGCTTATACCAGCCCGTTTGTATGACTCCAAAAATACCCACAATAGCTTTGATTTGGTAGGACATAACATAGGTTGCTTCTTGGTTTGTAGGCTTTAAAGTTGGGAAACAAAATCTATTGCCAGTTGAAATTACATAGGTTTGACACATCTCTTTTGTTGTTTTCATGACTTTTTTCCTTTTCCTTTTTAATCTCCTTGAAAGAAGGTTATTAATGTTAACTATATTATGAGATTGCTTGTTCATGAGTCCAAAATAAAAAATATGTAAACCTTCTATAATTTTCATTCTTGGCTAGACAGTGTACTAGCCATGGTAATGCACAAATCTTGGATTACTCTACTTAGGAACATAATTGAATATGCAAAGTGTTTAGAGGCTTTTTTTGGATTTTGCACTTGTAAATCGATCCATTGAAGGGAAAATAAAATGCCCATGTCTTGATTGTGGAGTTAGGCAATGGTTGATTAGAAATAAGTTATATGAGCACTTGATATTGAAACAATTCCCAACTGGATACACAAAGTGGATTTGGCATGGGGAATCAAGTGTTGTAGATACCTCAACTAGTGAGCATCTTGGCAATGAACCACCATCAACATCAAAATCCCATGAGAATTCCATTCAATGGATGATAAATGATGCATTTAGGATCTCTAGACACAACTTACATGAATCTGAAGCACCACCAGAACTAATTGCTAAAGATGAGGAGGTAAATCTAAATGTGGGTCAGAGTGAATAAACTAGGGAATTTCATGAGCTAGTTAGATATGGCAATTAGGAATTATATGAAAGGTGTTCCAAGTATTCAAAACTCTTTTTTATAGTCAAATTCTGTCATGTCAAGTGTTTGGGTGGGATTACCAATAAAGTAATGTCCATGATATGAGAGTTGTTGCAGGATGCATTTGCTCATGCAAAGATCCCTGAATCTTTCTATAAGGCCTAGAAAATCATTAACATGCTCATACTTAAGTATACAAAGAAACATGCATGTCTAAAAGATTGCATGCTTTATTGGGGAGAAGATGCAAATACACAAGAGTGCAAAAGATGTTATACCTATTGATGGAAACTAAAGGGCGGCAACAATAGAAAGGTTGCACTCAAGAGTAGAAAGAAGGGGAAGAAAACTCCTACAAAATTATTAGGTTACTTTCATATTTGCAAAGATTATTCATGTCATCTAAAACTGTAGAGCACATGAAGTGGCATGCTGTGGGGGAGTAATAATAATATTTTAATGAGACATCCAAGGGATTCTAAAGTATAGAAGATGTTTGATTCATCAAATCTAGAATTTTCTTCAGATCAACAAAATGTGTGACTTGGCCTTACTAGTGATGGTTTCAACCCTTATGGGAATTTAAGCACTAGTTGTAGCATATGGCCAATTATTTTAATCCCTTATAACTTGCCTCCCTGGATGTGTATGAAATAGGCCTCTTTCATTCTCTCAATTATTATGCTGGGAAAGCAAATGCTTGGGAATGACATAGATGTCTTCCTCCAATCTCTTATCCAAGAATTGCAAGAACTATGGAATGATGGAGTGGAAACATATGATGCATCAACAAATAAAATGTTCAAAATGCATGTAGCTTTTTAGTGGCTTTCATGGACTTGGAAACCTTTTAGGTGGAATACTCACACTAGTTTGGCTTACCTAGTTTGTAACTTTGACTTTGAGCCTTAACATCTTCCATATAGTAAGAAGTGGTGCTTCATGTGTCATGGTTGCTTTCTAGATGCATCTTATAAGTTTAGGTCTAATAAATCTTGATTCAATGGAAGCTCATAGTTGAGAGAGCCACCAAAAACATTGTCTAGTTCTAAATTTTGGAATAGTTAGAAAATATTGATATCATATTTGGAAAGGTGCTTGAGATGAAAGAAGCAGGAAGAAGATCTCAAGGTACATTAGCAGATGAAAGTGAAACACAATAATGGAAAAAGAAGAGTATATTTTTTCAACTGCCATATTGGAAATTTAATTTGTTACATCACAATCTTGATGTTATGCACATTGAAAAAAATATGTGTGATAATGTGATTTATGCTTTGCTCAATGAACAAGGGAAGATGAAGGACCATTTAAACGCTCGTAAAGGCCAATAGCAATAAATGTAAGGTGAGATTTGTGGGCTAATGAGAATGAGAACTACCTTCCGACACTTTTTGCAATGACAAATGCCCAAAAGGATGTATTTCTCAGTAGATTGAAGAATGCAGAAGTATTTGATGGATATTCTAGTAACATTTCAAGATGTATTGATGTAAGGCATCACAAGCTGTTTGGATTGAAAAGTCATGATTCACATATTCTCATAGAGCAATTATTGTTGTAGGCATTGCGCAATTTGTTACCAGAGAATGTGAATGTAGTTTTAGTTGAGCTATGTTCATTCTTTAGAAACTTATGCGGTAAATCTTTAAATCTAATTGAGCTTGACAAGCTTCAAGAAAGAATTTCACTCACACTTTGCCATATAGAAATGTTATTTCCTCTATCTTTCTTCACTGTAATGGTTCATTTGACTGTTCATTTTGTTGAGGAGGCAAAACGTGGAGGACCTGTCCATTATCGATGGATGTATCCCATTGATAGGTGCATATACTTGATTTGTTTTCAACATCAATCGCATTACTAGTAATGGAATCCTTAGCTAATCATATTGATATGTCTTACTTTGCACTCAATAGGTATTTGGGACATTTAAAGTCTTATGCAAAAAATAGGGCTTAACTAAAAGGCTCCATAGCTGAAGGTTTCTTAGCTGAGGAACGTTTTATTTTTTGTTCAAGGTATTTAGATAGAATCAAGATAGGATTCAATCGAGTTGGATGGGTTAATAACTTTTCTAATCATAATGACTCCAATAAAAAATCATCCACATTTCCAAGGATAGGTTGAGCGATTAGATAGATCTCAATTTTTATGCTAACACAATTGGAGTTAGCACAAGCATGTAAGTATGTGTTGTTCAATTGCCCAATGGCTAACCTATTCATTGAGGAAAACAAAGAGACGACTTAGGAGTTGCACTCGATCAAAGACAAATATAACAAAAGCTATTAATAAGAAAGGTGTTGAATGGTTTGCTCACCACGAAAGTTTGATTCTCTTCATTTATCTATAATTTCTCAAATTTAATCTATGTAAGTAATATGTTATAATATGCAATCTTTGTAGATCATGAACATTGGTAGTCGTGTAGAGGTGTTTGATGATTTAAAGTTTCTAGCTCAAAGACCTCTTTAGCAAGCTAAGAGGTTTAATGCTTACAACATTAATGGCTTTAACTTTTGCACAGTTAAGCGGGAAGAAGGGTTGAAAACTTAGAATAGTGGAATTTTTACAATTGCTGAGTTAGGGTACTATGGGAAACTAGTTAACATCATTAAGTTAAACTACCATGGCCAGTTCACTGTTGTCTTATTCAAATGTAATTGGGTCAATACCAATAGGGTTATAAGAAAAGATCCATTCCAATTTATTTCTGTTAGCTTCTCTTGTCTGATTCATACTGGTGAACATGAAGACCATGATCTATACATATTAGCTTCACAAGTACAAATGATATATTATATGAATGATGAAGTGGATCAAGATTGGAGTGTTGTTGTCCACTTAAAACCCAAGGATTTGTATGATATGGGTGAAGAAGTGGAAGAAACAATTTGTGAGAATGAGCCATTTATAGCACAAGACTTTCAGATTTTCCTCTCGATGATGTTGAAACTATAACCCTTGTGAAAGAGGCTATAGATGATGAAGCCATAGTGACAATGAAGAACAAAATAGCTAGAATTATAGATATGTAATAATAGGTATTACATTTATTTATTCTATTCATTTGTTTCAATATTAAATGTTGACCATTAGTTATATTTAATTTTAATCTTACTACTTGTCGAAATTATATGTCTACTTATTTTTTTGAAGCATATAACTTCTGTCATTAAATTTTTTATAGCTACCCCACAGAGATAGAGGAGTAAAAACCCAAGCAAATCATGCCCCACATCACATGATCACCATAATTTTCATCACACGCTCATTCCAATCCTCTATAACTTCACATTATTGAGCCTCTTTCACCAACCTAGCTTAGGAATCAATGAATTCTTCACCATCCTACCATGTGGGATCAGACCCTTCACCGTCTCAATAAAGGGTAGCTGATGATGACGGAGGCTAATAGCCATTGATAAATCATCCACCACCCAAAGGCCACTGGAGTATCATGGTTATAGGTAAATGTGTCCTTGATGGATTGTATTTATTGCATCTAATTATACTAATTTAACATTCATTTGTAAAATAGATCTTAACAGATATCAAAAGATGGTGGACGTGAAGATAGTTAATGTGTGAGAATTATAGAACTAGAAGATAGTCATTCCTTTTGATGACTATGGTGCACTAATGAAAGATGTTGCTGGTATGTATGGGCAAATTCTGGGACAATTGGCTTCTAAGCTTGTTAACCTTCTAATCATTTATGCTGATTAGAGGAATGTGCAAAGGCTTGGAAGGATAAAATATTCAATAATGAAATCAAGGCAGTTAAAAAATTATGCTTTTTATTTGTATTTGACATCATACTCATTATATAAATTAAGAAAAGTTGTTTTATTTATTCTTTGATGTCAAGATTTCGCTTTGATGTGCCAAATCCTATTACAGGGAGTTGGACACTCAAAAACCCAGGCAAAAAGTGAAGGGACTTCAAGGGCAGGATATGACATAAGTTCAATGATTCCTTATTGACTTTGGAGGAAATATATGAAAAGGTCCCATATAGGGTTCCTTGGGATGAATGGAAGACATTTGTTGACAAGAATAATGAGAAAAAATATAATGTATTGTCTGATGTAAGTACATTATTTAATCGAAATGTATATGCAAATGTCAATAATAATGATTCCTTCTTATTGTAGGCTATTTGTAGGAAAAATGCATCAAATCGCCAGAAGCAACATGTTCCACATACAGTTGGCTCTAAATGCTTTGCTAGGAAAAAGGCTGAATTGGTTTTCTTGCATACCTTCTTATTTAAGTGTTGATACATTATCTAAGTTAAGATGCACTATCTAAATTGATATATTCTTATGCAGGTTGAAGAGCTAGGTTGTTCAGTGGGAAGCACAATCTGTGGTTTCATGTTCATAAGAAACCGAACGACACTTATGTTAATGAAGTAGCCAAAGACAAAAGGGTTAGTCTTTGCTTTATGTTTTATATTATAGGATTACACATTTACAAACATGTTAATTAAGTGGATATTCTACTTTTATAGGAGCAAATTGAAGAGATCTTGTCCTAAGACCCTTCATTGCAATCTCAAGCCATATCACAGGATGATGTCATGGCAAAGGTATTTGGCAAAAAGCACTTTGGATGAGTTTAAGGTTTGGGCTTTAGACCATCCCCTTGAAATGTGTTTGGATAAGCTTCTTGATAGTTTAGTGGCATGATATTTGATAGCCCTAGTTCTAGTGAGCAAATGTAGGTGAGATTCCAATGTTTGGAGGCAGAGTTGACTTTTGATCGTGAAAGGCGATTGGCTATGGATGGAGCATTGGCATCGATTTTCCAAAAAATGTTTGGAATAGTGCCTAAAGAAATTTCCAATTTGATAGCCCATCCTCCATTGGTAAATTTTTATTCTTATATCTACTTATCTATAATGGATTTTATTTTTTTGCATTGATTTTTTGCCTTACTAGTTGAATGATTTCTTACCTTGCTAGATGAATGTGCCTTGCAGCAAATATGCAACTTTGCTTTGGTTATGATTATTTGTTGTTGTTTTTGAAGTCATTAGTAATTTAGATCTATTGGAAATTGGAAATAGATAATATATGGGTTTCTGGTAGCTTCCATATCCTACTAATAATATAAGATATGGAAGAGAGAAATAGAAATAGCATTCCCAAGTCCATGCCAATTCAAGTCTCTTCATTAATAGGAATCCTACTAATAATATAGGCAGTAAACAAACCTTCTTGGCTTTTGGATCATGAATTTTGGCTACAATTAAATCATATCAACATGGACAATAATATAAGACAATAGTAGTACAGTTAATTGATTTTGACGTACAAGTCATCAAGTCCAACCTAACAGTAAATTAGACTACCAATAATATCAACATGGACAATTTCAGATATTAAATGGCTTGAAGTGAGCCTTACGTAATGTGATGGGAAGTAACATAACTTTAGTATATATGAAAGCATAGAAGTAACCAATTGCAATCATAGAATGCATAAAATCAATGAGTATGATCATACAAAATAACTAAATATTAAGTTAAACTCAGCATTTTCTTTAAAGGATTAGAACCTTTAGCGGAGGTTCTTTTTAAAAAAAATTTCTAAAAAATCATTGCTAAACTCAGTGGCAACTGCTAAAAAAATTTTTTTAAGAAAAATTTACATAAAACTGCCACTAAATACAAACTGCTGCCAAAAGCAAATATTGTAAAAAAAAACTCCAAAAGACTACTGCTAAACCAATAACAAATTTTTTTGTCCAAATTTCTAGAAAATCGCTGCTAAATTCAAAGAAAACCATTGCTGTGTTTACTAAAATTGTCGCTAGCTGTAGCAAAAATCATCGTTATGCACACTATTTTTAGTGGTTACAGAAACCACCACTAAATGTAGAAATAATCATCATTAATACTTCCCAACCCATGTATCTATGGCAGTTTTGAAAACACCACGTATGTATTAGTGGCGGTTAAAACCACCACTAAATACACAAAAAAATCGTTGTTAAAGGAAAAAAATTTTGTAGTGATTTGACACAAGGAGAAGCCTTCACAATGATTGTATAACTTAAACAATTGAATCACTTTGAGATACAACACTATTTCTAACTTAGGGCTTGCTAGCTCTTAAATTGCCTACAAATTTTGAGATGAAATGAAAGAATACGATAAAAACTCAAAAATTTAGGTACAATTGAAGCTTTAAAGGCAAGGAAATCACTCAAATCTAGCTCAAGAAGCGTATATAGATGAAGCATAGATGAAATGGGTTGTATTTTTCTCCTAAAACTTAGGGCTCTCTGAACTAGAAATGAAAGAAAGGGAATGACCATTAATTGAAAAATTACCCTAGATGAGTCAACTTGTGGGCCGATTTGATCAGATTTCATAGCTTTTTAGATAAAATTAGGTTTTCATAAATTGTCGTGTGAGTTAATTTGCGTGCCTAATTTAAAAAACAACAAATTAACTCATGAATAGACTTGGCTCCAGAATAAGGCTCCTACGCAAAAATCCAAAGGGCACAAATTGATTTGCGAATCAATTAGCGTGCCTAGAATTTTTTCTTTTTTTTTTTAAAATTGTTTTGTAGGTATACATTGATAAAAACTGATGGTCCCAAATTAACTTATGGAATATGTATGAATCTTACCCTTTTCTCATTAGAGAATTTATACACACCTTTCTCAAATTTAATGTTTCTTTTGATGAGATATGCAAAAGATTGATAAACAGTAGATGTGAAGATGATAAAGATTAAAAATTAATAGCAAGAACAATTAAAATGCAAGTGCAAAAAAAGAAGTTGAAAACATAAATTTTTAAAGTGGTTCAACATGAATTGAAACTACAATTCAAATCTACTCCACTTGATCTTTTTTAATTGAAAGACCTCTTGAATTAAAATAAAAAACTATCAAGATTACTAGGCTTTTGAATTGCCAATTTTACAACAAACACACAAGAATTTACACAGGCTTCTTGCTAACCTAGAAGAATTGAAATAGGCTCTTCTAAACCTATACATATTTGTAATCCTAGAAGCCTCAAATAAAAAAGAAATTGAGTGAGAAGGGATTGAAGAATACAATACCAATATTTGAGATAAAAATCTCAAACAAACTAAGATAGATTCAAGTAATCTTTGATCCAGAACTCTTGTAAAAATCTTTAAAGCTTTGATGAGGTAGAGAGAAAAACATTTTTAGATCTTTTTCTAATGATTTCACACTCAATTGTGTAGAAAAACTATGAAGAATTGTTTATATATGGAAGGTAGTTAGGCTTGAATAACTGATGTAATCGTCTGTAACAAAATAACTAACTTTCTGTTATTGCACTGATTGATGCATCGATTACAGGTGGTTACAACTAAATAATCAATGTGAGAATTGAAGTATAGTCTGTTGTTCATAGCCTTTGCATTGTTTACTGCATCAAAATAGCTATTTTTCCTAACCTTTGGTAAAATAGTTTGTATATCATGCATCAATTGCAACTTCGATTGCAATATGAGTTTTTCATATGTTCTTGAATGCATTGATGTGGTAATCAATTCACAATCTTAAAAAGGGTTTTATAAAATCTTGTTTTTCTTCAAGTGATTTTTCTACCTAATTGTTTAGTTAAAAATATTTAGATCAAATATTAGTTCAACTTACCAACAAAAAATCCTATTAAAAAAAATCCTAAAAACTGATCTTGGATCTCTTGAATCTTGAATCAAAGATCTTTAAACCTGCAAAACAAATCAAAAACACTAAAACATGTTGTTAGATAAAATTGTTTTTCAACATTTAAACCAAGGAAACTATGTAGCTTTGAGTAATCTAGGCTAACAAAAACATTTTCAAAACATTCTTTTCCATTGAAGACCATATTTTTCAACTATAAGCTTTATTAAAACTTTTAAAAACATGGAAAAATATTTTCTTGGAGAATTTTTCAAAATCCTTGGGATAAATACCACTTAAAATTAATTTAATTCTTTTGCTAAGTTTAAACAAATTCCTAACCTTTACATTAAAATGATTCTAGGCCTAGCCTAATTCTTCAACAAAATTTCCAAGACCTTGCAAGATTAGTCCATTGAAATTCAACATATTAAGCACATCTAAGATCCTCGATATCATCAAAACAAATTGTAAAATCTTTAAGAAGGGACTAGACTCTGCAAGCCTCCCTTTTTGTTGATGACAAACCATTTTTGGGTTAGATACAAACATAAGCATTCAACATGCAAGCTCTCCCTCAATTTGATACCTTTCCCCTAAAACATGCATATTTATAAAACAATTCAACACAAGCATATCACAACTCAAAAGCCAAGCCACAAAATACCATACTTCTCCCCCTTTTGGCACCATAAAAAATCACACAACGTAGATATAAGTGTAGTACCAAGAAACAAACTAAAATTTAAAGTATTTAAAATATCTAAAATTAAATCAATAAAGTATTCAAAGTATGAAACAACAACAACAATAAAAGCAATGTCAAGTCATATGGCAAAGGGAAATAGGAGCTAAGGGAAGCAATTTATAATCAAAAGCAAGTAAAATGACTACTCTCCATGTCGCGTGACATTCTTGTTGATTTCATTGATATGGATTGTTGGGTTTCATGGCAGCAAGTACAACGGAAATTTAAAATTTTGAAACCCAACCAAGGATCCATGTGTAGAATATAAACTAGTTGGTCCAGAAAATTACCTTATTGTGTTGCATTTATTGCAAAATGCATCAACATAGGTCACGACTCCTTATGGTGTTGTGGTTTTGATCTAGAAAATAACAACACATATTGGTGAATCCTCCTCTCCTATGATGCTTTGGTTTGATGCAAGATTGCGGGCTGATCCAAAACACAAACAGAAAGCTGTGGTTGATGCGGAATCACGAACACAGAACAGTAGATCCATGTCTCTATGGTATCCACATGCAAGCAAAATAAAACTTCGTTTATACGAATGGAACTGCCTCACACAATACGCCTTTGCTAGGAAATGTTTCTCTCCAATTTTAGGATCTCTCAATGGTTTTTGAACACAAAGAACATTGTTTTCTCTTTTGTTACATTCGGCTGCCTTCTTTTGTTGTATTTATAACGCCTCACTAATCCCTTTTTTGTTATCTTTATAACTCTAGGGTTTTAATGAGAAAAGACTGAGCCCCAGTCCAACTAAAAGTCCTAGTCCTAGGCCAACTGAGAGTCCTAATCCAATAGAAAGTGTGGAAGGCATTTTGGGCTTAAGTTATTAAATTAGTCTAACTAACTTTAACAATTAAGCCTAATGTAATATAACATTAATAAAGCCCAATATAAT